>JAHDVE020010561.1:0-52041 GCA_022606495.2 Halesus radiatus | reverse complement strand
TAGACCTGCATACTAGACAATAACTCTACTCCATTAAACCGAAACTCAATATAGGCTAATCCACAACTCTCTCCCTCCTCATCACGAATGACGGCTCAAGACTCATCTTGGGCACGACTGACAACGCTTTGCAATTCTATTTGTTAGACCCTGCCCAGGACAGATTCATCCTCAAAGTCAATACCACCGTCAGAAACATCAATAAACTATTTAGGATAGAAATAATATCCAACAATACTCAGTTACTCGTCGGTGGAATGGGAGGGACTGAGATATGGAACTTGAGCAATTTCGCCTTTTTCAAACCATTCAGCATGCAATACGCCGTCTTATCCATCACGACCCTTAGAGAGAGGAACGAGATTGAGTTGATTGTATTCCTCAAACATTCCGTCAGCAATATGTTCTCCATTTACTACTATAACGCCTCGAATTTGAAAGAAACCCGCAATCAAATATACTATGCCACAAGTGATTTTGTTATGCAGATGACTTCAAGTAACGGGATGTTTCACCTGGTTCCCAACTAGACCAATATCCGTTTAGTCGACTAAAACTACAAGCAAGACATCTTCAGGTTCCCCAAAACCGATGGACTAATCAGACAATATATGTTCTCCGAAAACAGCAAACTCCTTTTCATAGTTTACAACAACAAGCTGCAAGTCTGGAACCTCGATACGATGCTGATCGAGGAAAAGTTCGAAGATATCAAGGCAGTCGCTATCGCTTTCAGCTGTGACGGCAATTTTATGATTGCCAACTATATGGAGGAGAGATTAATTCATTTGTATAGAGTGACCGATCCAGATTTTATTGGTAGCTCATGTAAACCCGAACCACTCCCTGAAAAAGATGTCAAGCATTTCCAATTTATATGTGCTGGCATTATGGTGATGTGTTTTGTCTTCCATATGTTCTCAGTGATAAATCCAATCATTGTCTTACAAACTTTTTCAATATCCGGCCTTAACAGACAGATTGTGAATTTCGATTTTAGGTCAGTGATGGCAGGAATGTTGTGGAGCGATTATTTTTTTGAAGAAACGCCCAACTATGGGCACTAAACTCTGGCACAGTTCGCAGGATTGGATTAAATGGAGTGGCTTGGAATGATGAAATATCCATTAATTATTCTGGGAGTGGCGCTTGTTGTGGAGTTGTACAACCAACTACCTTCAAGCAGTGGTCCAATTAATAATAATAATAACAACAACAACAACAGTGTTGCATAACAATAATCAACTAGATTGATGAAGTTGATAAATATTGTCTTAAAAAATAAAGAATCAATTAAAAAAGTAATTTCCAAACTCGTTCAGTTCTATGAACAGACAACAATTTTCCCGATTATCTACCTCGGCACTGCGATGCTTGTCTACTTGCCACAACCTTCTACCTACAGTCTGACTCTCATTACGCTTTGTCTGCTCCTTCTCTGTCTCAAATATGTTGTCATCGCCAACACCTATCAGAAACTGCTATTCTTGCAAACCATGTTTCTCGTCCCTTCACTCACCTTCGTTATGGTTTTTCTGCCTCGATAAACCAACCCTTGCTTGGCCGTCTCCATACTTGTTGGAGTCAACGGTTTCATCCGACTTGCCTGGAAATTCCTGACCTATCGGTTTAAAGGCATTTAAGTATCGAGAATATAGCTTCTATATAGCGTATTTAGTTGTTTTTTCGAAGTGGTGGCGATGTTGAGTTTACAGTTAGAAGAGGGGTCATTGTTATTCTTAGGACTAGGCTTACTGGCATTGAACAACGTGTGGTTTGTGATATGGAGATGGAGAAAAGCAAAAAATGCCTTGAACGAAAGTAATATTCATCAAATATTCAACGATAGTATCGAAATGCTGCCTCATGCTTCCTCGGCAACTCAGCCACAAGTAACTGTTTCTTAAATAAATAAATCGAGTGTTCAGTGAGTAAAAACTTATATTTGGAGAAAAACTAAAGAGATACTTTTTTCTGACTATATTTTTTAATAAGATGTTTGTTTTTAGTATTTAATTAAAGGGAATCGCTCAACAGGAACAAAAAATATATATTTGTTTACAAATTGAATAATCTAATAAAAGATATATATAATTTATGCAGGTTTTTAAATTATGGTGTAAATATATGTTGTATATTTTAATTGATAAACTGAATTCTAACAATTTAAATATCAAATAACTTATTTTCAAGAAGTCTACATATATATAACTTTTTATATTCTGATCAAATTATAATATAATGCTCATAAAATAGTATATATACGTATATCTTATTATTGAGACAATATTCGAAAACAAATATAATGCTAATAAAAGATAATTAACCGTAAATCAAATGTAAAAACAAAAAAAGTTTCTTTGTTTCATACTCACTACAAGCGAGAAAAAAATGAATCTATGTTTATATTTAAATTCTATCTATCATCTTGGTCCTTTTTTATGCTATCTGCAAGTCCTGTCATTACCACTTTCAATAACTGTCTGAATTGGTAGTCGTGTCTATATTTCCCATCAACATCCCTCTGTTCCAGCCTAATTTCCTCAAAATCATCCATATTTATCAACTAGTTGATCACTCCATCATATTAGCAAACCGTAATATTTCCTTGCATCAGTTTTCGGATCATATGAAAATATATTTTAAAAAAAGTTCTAGCTATATGCTTCTCTCTCCCAAATGTTAGCTTTTTAAGGTTGTCTAAGAGTCGCTTGTGGTTGTTAGTTACCAGGCCTTGATAGGCTGACTAATTTTAAGGAGAGACGACTTCAGCCATTTGAATCGGTATGAACATTGGAGGAGTATACCCGATGTTTGTACCTCTGACCTCTTTGACATATCTGGATTCGGCAATGTAGGTATGGGGGAAAGAAGGCGGGTTCCGGATGACTTCCGGGGCCAATCTGGCCTTGGTCTTGGGCATTTTAGTGATAGGCCTAGCCCTGTAGGAATCGTTGGTAACACATGAGTCTGTGTCTGAAATTTCGTGATTTGAACTCTGTTTTTTTGGAAGTAGATATTGTTTTGCCATAGTATAAGTCTCAATCTAAATATTTGGATTTTCTACAATGATATTATTTCTTTTTTGCTGACTTAGTTCAATTCTGTTGGTTTTTGTTGGTTGTTTTTTTTAAATAATAATTAATTATAAATATTTACATATTATAATTTCTGAATTTAAAAGAATACTTATTTTTTTGTATAGTTTTATAGTTGCTGCTCCAGCTCTTTTAACTATAATTTAGAATAAAAATATAAAAACATTGTGTTATACTATACTTGACAATTTAGTTGTTATATTTATTAAAAAAACTGAGCTAGACTAAAACTCTTGCCCTCCTCCAATATAAACATAAGTTTTGTAAAAAATTAACAACTGTCCAGTAAGCTTCTCAGAAAAAACTCCATATCATGTTAAAAATATTTTAAACCATTAAACCAAATCATTCTGATCCAAACTGATCAAATGGTGATAGCAATAGTATAGTTATAAATAATATGTGTATACGTTTTTTTTGAAAATCTGATTATTTCTATAAATTTGATTGTTGGTAAATATAGTATATAGTGCAGTCAGTTGATTGACAGCTGCAACAAAATTGTTAATCAGAGTATACTACTAATAAATATACAGATGAGTTGCTTTTTTTTGTTTCTTGGTTGGTATAGGATTTCTTTCTCCTGCTAAATATACTTATATTATTGTTTTTTTATGCTATTTCGACATTATTTTTAATTTTTAATTTGTATTGTATTATTGTATTTTTTTTAATATTAAAGATAATATTTGTAAAGAAATAACATATTAGATAAAATACAGAACCAAAGATGTAAAGAAAAATATATTATATGTATATCAATATTGCCAATTCAAACTCATTTTAGTATAAATCCCGTCATCTCTTCTTCTTCTTTCAGTCATCCACAACCTCTCAACACTCCCACTCTACACATATATTAAAAAAATCCAAACACACATATTTTTTTAATGCATCTAAATTTTATTACGGTTCTCGGAGCTACTTCAAAAATTGGATTTCTAGCTTTGATAACTTCAGCAGCAGGGACAAGTTTTCGTTTATTCCCTTGAATCAATAAATCTACCTTTCTGATATTCTCGACGGACCTCGTCAAGTCCTGGGCGATAGTATTATTATTATTTTTAGCATTGTTGACCCGACGTCCTGGAACCCATCGCGTATCACTATATATACGTATTGATGATATGAAACATGTTGGTTAATATTGATGGACATTTTGTTTATAATTACAATTGATGGAAAGTAATCGGGAATACAGTCTGTTCTCGTTTCACCTTCAGGTACGGAGGGCGAGTTGTCTAGCGAGTTGTCTATCCGATGTTTTGTTTGGATTTGTAGCTGCTGAGCTGGTAGCTTGGCATGGTATTCAACCGATCCACCGTGCTCGCAGTTTTGTTCAGGGTGTGCTTATTGAACGAAGTAGACATAGGTATTAGGAGCGTGTAAAATAAAATTATAAAATACTTTTTTTACAATAGTTCTATTTTTGAGATATAATGTATACAAAAAATGAAATATGGGGGATAAATTTTAATATATTCATATTTATTGAAGATATATAATTTTAATAGCGATCAATTTATTGTAATTTTATTACGCGTTATGATTTGCCAAGAAAAGGTTAAATCCATATATTTGAATTTTATATCGATGCACCTTTATATTCCACGGAAAAAAGTCAGAAATCGAATATATAATACATCATATATGCCTATCATTTAACCCAAATCTAAATTATTTCTATGGAAAAAAGATAATGATGATTGTAAAGATATTTATCTACAACAATATAGATATATATTTAGATTATTTGAGGACCGCCTTCGAACTCATCTTTTATCCTTTTTTGCCATCAGAAAGCTCTTCTTTTGTAACTCCAGATAATGCAAAGGACTCTCCTTTTTCTCCTTATTCGGGCTTGAAGGCATTGAGAGCATCGCATGAGTCTTTCTCGAAACATCCCTACTTAAAGGAATGACCTGGTTCATTTTACGATGTTTCTCAATACCCACAACATTTACTGAGCTTCCCCAATCGACATCCAACTTTCTTATCGTATTTTGCTGAGTTGTGGAGATTTCATTTTTTGGGGTTGAGTAGATGTCGTTATTCAAATGAGCTTTTTTCTTGTCTTGGGGTTTTTTGAAACAATTCGCCACTTCGTCTCTGATTTGCTGAAAATTCAGATCTCCCATCGAACCCCTTCCTACCCCTACTCTTTTTTTCCCACTGCTCGTCGTTGTTGCTTATACAGTTGTAATCTTAAAATCTTTGATTGCCCGGTGGATGGCCGCCACTCTCTCGACCTGGACCTGCACACGAGGCCGATTCGTGACTCCTGCCATCACCTTATCACCATCATCATCATCATCTGCCCAATTATGGCTTAAAAGATCTTGAATTAATTTCTTTTTGTCAGCGTAGAATTTACAAAGAGAAACCTCATCGAGTTTCTAGATTTGTGATTGGATATGCTTATGGGAGTCCATATAGAGCTTCATATTCGATCGAAGGAGCATCAAAGCACGGGCGATCTAGTTTTATTTAACCTTCCTCTGATCTTCGAGCAAGTCTATAACTTCTTTATTTTTGCGGTCCAGTTACTCGGCTATGAGTTTGAAGTCTCTCTCAATGCTTTTTCGAACCACTGAAAAATCTTAAACTATCTCGGATCTGGCAATGTTGAGCTTCTAATGACATAAGGAAAAGAGGTCTACCTTGGCACCCAGACATACCAAGAATTCGTTGAGAGAAGTTTCGACGAGGATGTACCCTCGGTGTAGGTTTTTTACATCGTGGTCTTTGTGGAAAGGGATGCATCTGTTACAGACCAGCAAGCTGTCGTCGTCTGGACACTCAAAGCAGCAGAGCGAGTACTACTAATGGTGGTTGTGACAGAGATTGGAAGTGGTCGTGAAATTCGTCAAATATTGGAATTTCTAGTCGAGGGTAGTTTTCTTCTTTCGCTTTTTCTTTTCAGGCATGATGTTGTTATTATGAGGAAGGATAGTCACCGAAGACGTGTTGATTGATGAGGTTTTGTGAAAAGAATCCTTCATTTATCAAAAAAATAAACACGAAGTAATATCTAAATATAATATATAATATATATTATATAGTCTATAGTCTATATATACATTTATTATTATCCCAATTCGAAAGATAGAGAATACAGAAAATAAAAGATTTAAACTATATTTTTTAGAAATACTTTTTAAATTTCCTGCATAACTCATCAATTGTCATATATAATAAATATACGTTTTTTCTCTTTCGTTATTTTTTCTTTCCTTTTTTCATATGATTACTTATATTATCAATGGATATAATATCGAATATTCAAGTAATATCTAACAAATTAATTTTAGCTCTGATTGCCGCAATATATTGCTCATCTAGATTTCCTTTGTCTTCCAGTTTCTCAAATGGACTTTTATCGATATTCCTAATTTATTTGTTTATTCTCTCTGCTTCCCTGTCCAATTTATAGGCCTGTCTTTTGGCTTTGTCATAGTCTTCGTAAGAGTATATCTCCGAATTCTTGACTTCTCTTACGATTCGCTACGATTTAGAAATCGAGTTTCCCTCCGATTGGCGCAGTCGTGCCAGTCTTTGCTCAGCCAGGTAGTTATTGTTGTTGTTTTTACGATAGTTGCGACCTGACACAACATCTATCGTATGGTGTTGGACTGCAGTTTCTCCCTTCAAAGCAATTGAAAGCTTCTGTTTCATTATCATCTAGTGCAGGTCGTTAAGATTTTTCAGCCCCTGCTTTTTAGGGTCGGGCACCTACATGCTCTTGGACATGTTATTCCTCTCTTTTATCCTATATTGCAAATCCAACTTCGGACTGGCCTTGACTATGGGTGTCATTTAAATCCTCACCTGCTCTGCATACAACAACCTTCTGGCCTTCTTGATGCGGTCCTCCTCTTTCGGGTCCTCTTGCTCTTTGAGCTTCTTCTCTAACATATCTTGCAGCACTATATATCTATACTTGCCTCTGTAGTGGTCTGGCTGCATTTCTCCTAAGAATTCCTGTTTCATCTGGTTTTCCTCGATTCGCTGTCTCTCTCGTTCTCTCTTTTCCCGCAAGTATTACTCCTCGTGCATGTCCAACTCTTCCACATCGATGGGTCTGTTTTGGGACTTTATGTTACCGATTTTCAACTCTTTTCTGAGTAGTTCAGGAACCACCTGGTCTCGGAGGAACAACTTTTATCTTTGCATATAAAGTGGTTGCTGTGGCTGCTGGCTAATAAACTTTTTGTACTCTGCAATTTTCATTCTATTCTCCAACTTTTTCTTTTCTTTCTCCAATATTTTATTCTCGCTATCCATTATCTTTTTCTCCCTCTCCGCTTTTTTGATCTACTCACGCTATTCGATGCTTCGCAGTTTTTAATGCTCTCTGTTGCTCTCCTCCTTTTGTTTAGCAGCCTCAACTCTCTTCTTGAACTTCTGTTTTTCTTGGTTGAGATTCTTGAGGAATTACTGCACGATGAGTGTTTTTGGATGCGCGGAGTTAAAGTAGTTTTATTAAAAAATGGAAGTCTATTTAATGCCATTTCTCATTTCTTTGAGATTGGAAGCCAAGGTGTTCTTGTGTTTTTAGATTAGAGTGACTGAATTATTGGGGAGTTCTGGCTATTATTTATTTTAGTTGTTGGAATGGTAGGGGAGTGGGCTGGGAGGATTATCATCTAACATAAGATCATGATATTTCATTGGTGTATATTTACCCTACTATTAATGCCTTATTTTAATATTATTTCATAGACAATAAAGATCACTGAACAGCAATAAAAAGCAATAAGGGGGAGTTAATGCCATTTGAAAAAATAAAAACTATCGGGTTTAACATTTTTATGAGAAAAATATTGAGATGTGTATATTTATAAAATGTATATATTTTAATCATAAATAGAAAGTGTTTAACCTAAATTATTAATTTTTTAAAAATGATACCGATTCTCTAGATATAATAAATTCTTTATCTGAATAACCTGACTATCGAATTTTGGTTTTTTACAATATGATTGCACCTTTTTCACTCACTTGCTGCTTTATAATTGTTGTCTCTGTTGTTTCTGCTCACTAATCCATCAACTGCGACCAGCCCATCGATTCCCTCGAGGAATAGATCTGCACGGTCCAATCTATCATCGGACTTTACCAACAAAAACTCGCGATTCTCGAGGAACTCCATGCATCTGAACCCCGAAACCACCCTTCTGCTAACAACCCCGAAGTCGCATCCTCCAAAAGACCAGACAACGCTGAGCCCTTCCGCCGAATTCGCCCACTCAGCGAGTCGAGCTCGAACCTCGCTGCTGCCAGCCAGCTGATTCCGAAAAGATCGAATATCAACTACTCATCTGAGTGCGAGTTCGTCCCGCCAAACTATATTCTGTCGGATGGCATCTTGTACGACATCAATGGCAGACAGATCGAGACAGTCAAGGGGCGGGTCATCAATGTCGAGGGCAATGGCGAGTTCACTACGCTCATTGGCAGGCAGGTCAATATTGTTTCCATAAAGAACGGCAAAGTATTCCAGGAGTTGTGGGGCATCGAGAAGGATTTAAATCCTACCCAGTGGATCATTGTCAGGGGCGAGCGCACCATAGTCCAGAATTATGCCTCGACTGTTGTATTTACCTCCAAAACCTTCACCAAGTAAGTCACCGTCAATAATCAGATCCTAGTATTGGCAAAATACTTTCCAAGTCAACTTCTCTACACCTCACCCAGTGAGTACGGCTTTATCAGCCTTAAAGACTTTAGCGTCAAATCCAACCGGTATCCCAAACTCTTGGAACTGAGAACTGTGACTGCAACTTCTTTGCCAGAGGTCAACTAGATTGCTCTACTTGCTGAGGATAGGTATCTCTATATTATGGATCTGAAATCAGGTGAAGTAACTCATAATAGAGATTTGAACTCCTTTTCGGCGAGATATGGTCTAAAGAACCTCAAAGTTAATCTTCAAAGAGGAATTGTTTTTCTTTGGAGCAGCCAGTCGGAATATCTTCTCTCGTTCAATACGAGCAGTCCAAGTAGTGTTTTGGAGTTGATCTGGACGCAGAAACTTTGTCCTGACCTCAAACCTTCAATCACAATGACCCCCGTCGAGTTCCATGGGTTCTCCTTCAAATTCAGAAGTGTGGGAGATTCAGTGTACATACTTTCGAGCTGCGGACAACAACACTCCTCGACTTTATATGAGTTACCCCTTCCCGAAGTGCAGAACAGCAACCTAATTCCAAAGTGGTTTCAGTATAGTATAATAATTGCTTCGATATTTGGAGTGTTGGCATATAGGAAGTTTTCCAAAAAGAGTGATAATGCTGTGAAAAAACCGGTGAGGGGATCGAATTATCAATAGAAAATAAACTGATATTTAGAAAATTAAATTAAAAAATGTTACGATTTTTTTAATATAAATCTCATACTATTCTTGCTGATCAGAACAAATTAATATTTTTTGTTTTATTATTGTTATTTTGGCTTTGTCCTTATTTTTGAATTGCCGTCAGAACAATTGATAAAATATTTATAAACTACTTCCTGCCTCAAAAGCACCAACTGCCACTTTCATCTCTTCGAAGTACCTTAATCTCCGATCAATGAAATTTAGGCATGGGAAAAATAAGAACTATAGTTTATTCAGAACAATCATACACTCCTCATAGTCTTCCACCCACTCCATCCGTGCTTGCTTCTCACTCTGTAACTTGGCAAGGAATTATTTGCCTTAGAGGGGGTCGTACTTCCCGAACAGGGCCACGTAGTAACCGTATAAGGGAATCGTCATGATCAATTTGGGGACAAGCTTCGACTTTCCGTAAATTTCACAATAGTAGTCGAAATTCTCCTTGATCCAGTCCATAGGACTCACTGGAATGATGCCCCCGACACTTCCCTTTGGATAATCATAATTGGCTATCAGCAACTTGTCAGCCATATCAATGATCTCTCTTGCTTTCTTCTTGTTAATGATCCGATCTGGCTTATTGTCAACCCCTTCCATGCTGATGAATAACAACTTATTGGCTGCAGTCACTTGTCCCTTGATGGCTTTAACTATGTCTTTCATGCTCCAAGGAAACTTGGAGTTCGGGGTCACGAAGGTTGAGGCGAGCAATATCCCATCATACAAGGGGTTCATCAATATTTCCCGAACGTGGTCTAAAAGGGTTGCCATATGCTGTTCTTCGAATCCGGCCATATAAAACACATCTCCCTGCGCACCATGCACGAACAGTCTTGGAATAATTTTGACGGCGGGGTGTTTGGCTTTGATGTCCTCGAGATATTTCTGGCTATAGTGCTCACTTGTCACCAATTAAATCCTTTCAGGGTCGATTCGTTTGTTTAGGTCGTAATAGCAAGGCACAAAGTAATCAAACTTCTGAATATATTTCATGGCTATCTCCATGCCTCGCTCTCTCCAGGGCGTGAGGTAGAGTAAAGACTCGCCTCTGAAGTGTTTGAGACCATGGTTTCCGAAATCTTAATCATGGTAATATTTGAGGATTTCGAAGCCATAAGAACTTTTTAGTTATTTGTTATATAGGCTTTCGAAGGTGACCGAAAAGGTAGGGATGAGCTGGAAGGCAATGAATATAACAGCAAATGTTGGATTCATCTGTTTGATATTGGGATATTTTTTATGGGATTCAATTTGACTTTTTGGGAAATTAGATTTGAAAGCTCTATTATAAATAATATAAATATTTTTAGATATATATTTTAGTTATACAATTGATGATTTAGTTATATTTCATATAGTCAATTTTGATAAATTAAATTTCAATAATGATCAATGTATTAATTAAAATCCAACGTGTCAATTTTTCAAAAACATCGAGATTTTACTCAGATTAGCATAATTTTAAGCAAGTCATAAATCTTCAATCGATCTATTTATTTTAAAATAATTTGTATACTAAACTAGATTTAAGAAATATTGAATATTGTAGAAATATCTGCAAATATTTACTTTCGTTTGTAATTTACGATATAAATATATTATGGCATTTTTCTCATTTTTTATCCGAAATTTATGCATATAGATATATACTTTTGCAATGTTTAAGTAAACATCCTTTTAACAATTCGGATGTTTTAAAAAGACTATTAGATTTTAATATAAATAAAATAGAGTAAATAGATAAGTTAAATTAGATCTCAATAAAAAAACTATCGAAGAAGAAATAAGCATATAAAATGAATTAATCGGATTTTTACAATGGTTCTGTTGTTTGCAAATTAAAAAAAAAAATATAATAACCTATATAGACAATTGCTTAGAGAGACATTACTTATTATTTAGATTATCGAAGACATAGGTATCTACTGAAAATACAATGTATCTATTATTTATTTGAGAATAACACTATCGAACAGAAACCTAAATTAATTTGATAATATATCTTTAAATATTAAGAAAAGAAAATAAAAATCCACTGAATGTTCATTTTATTTAATAACAAAAAAGTTAATCCAGATAGGGGCCATTGAAAATAAATGAATAAGTTGCAATTAGAACATAAAACACAACCTAAATTTTATTATATATTTAATGCTTAAAAAAAATAGATCTGCACTTATTAGAAAATTATCTCCGATCACAAACTTTAATTACTGGCTCCACTCGACTCGCTTTCATCGTCCTTCGCCTTAATCTCGAAAATAACTTCTACTTTGACTGACTTTATGCTTCCATTGCCAGTCGCCACTTCGCTTTTCTCCTCACTTTGCTGGCTGCTCTCTTCACTGGACGACTCTTCTTCCTACAAATCTTCATTAAACTCGTTTTAGATTTATTCCTCAATCATCTATTATTGCGGGATGGCTTCTCCTAAGATCTCGATGTTGAATACTCGCTTGATTTTGTACCCGATTTTCTAGAGGATTAAATTGGCGTTTTCCTTGGCATTATTGAATGCTTTGCTCACTAACTCTCTTTCGTTGAGTTTCACTCTGCCTGTTGACCCCACCCGGACTGTTCTGATGCCCTGCTTTTTCAATATTTTTTCGATCAGATTTTGGTCTTTGATTTCCGATAAAAACGATATCGAGCGTTTTATTTTCCATACTAAAAAAAATAGTAGTAAATAATTTAATAAAAAAAATATGTTTTTAAAATAATAGTAAAAAAATAAATATAATCAATGGACATTTATAGATTTTGGTATTTTATTTGGTATGCAAATTACATCTTCGCTTTTTATTCAATCGTACGTCTATTTGTTGAGTTATCGCAGTGTTGTCAGGAATCAGCCCTTTTTGGATGAATTTGGACTCGATTTTCTCAAGCCTATTCCGAGACTGTTCGTAGCCTTTGCGTTTATTTTTATCTTGCTGCTCGATTGAGAAATAAATCTTTTGATAAAGTTGTTCGTGAGTCGGGTCCGAAGAATCGCCACATATCTTGATGTGTCCCGAGTTGATGATTTCGTCGAGGTTATATTCTGAAGCTTACTGGCTGAGATGGACCAGGGTCAGTATTAATATCCAAACTATGATACTCATATAGATTTATATATTATATATATATTGTAACTATTTCTTATTCGAGGATTCAGTTAAATAACAAAAGTTAAATAAATATATAATAAAGATTTGGTTTAAAACCAGTTTTTTTTAAACATCAAGATTTACCATTTAAGGAATACCATTTTAAAATTAGCTGCTGTTTACGTGCAGAATAAATACAGATATTTAGGTATATTATAGTTCGTGCTATTGAGGGATTTTTGGGAAATTGGAAAATAAAATATAGTTGAGATAATAAAATTACTAAAAATCGCTACACACACATTTATAACTTACAATTTCCCGAATAAATACCCGAATATACCACCCATAGAAATAGGAACCAAATGTACAGAGACTTCATCATCAAGCAGACCTCGCACTTCGACAGCGAGTACAAGCCCAGGACGCTCATCGGTAACTCACCACACCCAAACACACCACCTCCCCATCATATTCATCGAAAACTCACGCAGGCAACTGGTACGAATAACGATGCAACCCCACCGCCCAAACCCACGTCTTCCAAGTCTAGCGCAAACTCACGCCAGGGGGGACTGTCCTCCACGACGTACTTCACAACATTAATAAACACTCCCACACCTGTCCCTCTCGTATTTTCTTAGTAAAAATTCCAACGCTCGACCCAGAACTGGGCCAACTTCCAGGCCTACGACCCCAAAAAGACATTTAACACCGAATACAAGTAAGCCACACCATTCCAACATCATTCGACTGTAGACACAATTACGTGGAGAGCGACAACCAGCAGCGACTGTCAGTCCTGAAGCCGTTCATCACGAAGAAGAGCGAGTTCGACAAGAACAAAGAAGCGTTGGACGAGTACCGCGAGAAGTGGACGAAGTCGAAGCACGTGTTCGACCAGAGCAGGACGTATCTCGGAGTCGAGAAGAAGACGAGTCCGGTGCAGAACAACTGATACCTTCGGATAAGGGGATCGATCCACTGATCACTGATTTTATGGATTCTTTTAGAGGAAATGCCCATATACTGACCTCGTATCCCACTATTACCAAGATTTAAATATACCACACAATCTAATATTAGATATTAGATATTAGATATTAGATATTCATAAGATTGATTCAATGTTTCATAATTCTAATATAGGGGTATATTTGGATTTTCTAAAAGACACTCTCCATAATAATTATAAAAATATCAAATCAAGCTGCGGGAATATCGATGGCTTCAATAACCCTTTCAATTTAATCCTTCTGCAACTCGCTGCTCTTCTTAAGTAAATCAATCAGCCGATTAACATAACTAACCCCAAGGATAATTGAAGTTTTCTTCGACTTCAAATAGTGTATCTTCTCAATTAATACTTCTCCAAGCATCTCAAAAGCCACATACTCTGAACATTTTACGTCGTTTTACGATTCTGACTTCCATAATTTCCAGCCACTGTAGAGTTCGGCTTTCTCCACATCAAATAAGGCGATATGGTGGGATTTATGAGGTGAGGTACCCCTTCGAGACACAATCAACCTGTATTGGTTTACCTGGATAAATTAGCAGTCGCCTTCTAATTTTAATGTTTCCTTCCTTGTATAAACATTTTCAACATCATCTTTAGCCAGAATGATGTATTCAGCATCGTTGGATTCGGGCTTAACGAATTTGGTAAGGAATTCGTTCTTGCCAATTTCATGGATGTCCCGAAGTGAGGTAAGGTTGCTACTCAGATTGATGGGAGTTTCAACTTTATTTATGGGATCCACCAGAATCACCTTTACTGTCGTGTCATGTTTTAGTAACACACAGGCCCGACCATTCTCGAAATGAAGGCTGATTTTTGCGAACTTTATGTCATTCTGTATAGTCAGAGTTGAAACATACATTTTTTTTAGATTTTTGTCAAGGAAATGAATTCTGGAAGAGTTTTGTTCCCGGACCTTGTAAACAATGAGGCCTTGTTTTTGGACAAATCCAACCAACGTAGCATCTGTGGATCTCCAAGGTTGACTTTTGCACTTCTTCATGGTGTCCAGGTCGTAAAGATCAATCATTGTTTCGGTAGAGATGAAGAGTATGTTGTCAGAGAGCAAGCCCGTGCTCCAGATCATATCATCTTCCTCCTCGTACTTTCGGAGTACCTGTTTGGATCTGGTGTCTACATACTTGATGCTGGTTTTCCCATCCTGGCGGTTGATGGCCACTAAGAAGATATTTGATTCTTTCTGGATGTAGTAGTGGTGTTGATAAGGAAATAATGTTTCCAACTGCATGATGTCGAAGGGAGTGGGGATTTCAGTCAAGGGGTACCTTTTGTTATCTGCTTCAATTTCGATCATTTTTTAATCAACAAGTATAACAAGGTACAAGCAAGAGTATTTTGTTTTAATTAAGTATAGCTACTAAAAACGAGACCTTAGACATTAAAATAGCAAGATATCCAACTTTTTTATTTGCATATACATTAAATTAGTAATCCACAAATATATCTAATTATACTGATATACATGTTTGGAAATCAAGATGTCGAAAAGAATATATATTGAATGATCATGATAGCGATAAAAACAGCAAGGGATTGTTTGACTCTTTTTCCGATGGCACTCTAACTGCCTACTTCTCTGTAGTGGATATAGAGGAATCCATCTTCATTTTTATATGTATCATATATTTGCTGCATTTACGTTTCCTCCTGCTAAATAGTTTTACTATTTGTTCCAACAACCAATTATATTTGAGTTTTGCCGTTTATCCTCGGTTTGTTTGTTTCCTTCTCTATTTTTTGTTCAAGCATCAGCTTGACATGAATATATTTTTGTTGTTTTGAGCATAAAAATCTATTCGAGAATATATCAGTATTTTAAAATTTGATATATACTTTAGTGTTTGTGATATAAATTATTTGTCGAGTACTTTGATTTGCTCAAATGAATCAATTTGGAAGAAGAGTGTCTTTCAAAAATTATTGGAATCATATCTGGATGTCTACGCTTTATTATATATTTTGTATATAAATATGTTTTTTTGTATTAAGCACGATTTATTTTAGTTTTTTTTTACGATTTGATTTGATTTTCGAATTTCTCTCTTCTCTGGGGGAGGGAAAATCGTTTTTCAAAAGAAATCTGGGTCTTATCTGTCATATTTTTTTAAGGATCGTCTTATTGGTCTTGTTTTGTAGATTTTATTTTATATCTATTTATTAATATTTTATTTTTGAAGCAAAATATTAGTGTTTATCATACTAAATAGTATTTTAACAATCGGAATAAATAACATCTATTTTTGATATATATATTTGATAGTATGTGAGAGCACCAGAAATGATTATACATTTTTTAATATAAAAAAAATAGTGATTCAAAAATTGTTATCAAGAAAGATATAATTAAAAAAAAAAAACACACAAAATTAAAAATTGGTTAAACAGTTAAACACATATATTATATCTGTCCTAAATAATCTGAAAAAGAAGTTAACGATAAATTTACTATTTATGTTTTTCCAATGAAGATTAGCAAAAAATTATATCATAGTGTGAATTTCGAAACAAAAACAACAAAATCAACTACTTATTATAAATAATAGTAATAATAATTAACCAAGGACAAGATAGATTAATAAAAAAATGAGTGAACTCGACCATTACTATGTACAACAATTCATCTTATTCAACTCTTCAAATAATAACACAAACACAGAATAAATGCAAAATATTCGAAGAATAGTGGAAACTCCACCAATCCGCAACTCAGACTCTCCAAGATGTGTTTTAATCATATCATAACATCGAAAACACCAAGATCCAAGAACTCACCAAACTCATCCCCAAACTCGACACCATAACTAATCAGTACTCCAATGCTAACAAATAACATTAAACCCACACTCTTCTCATTCGTATTTTTACAATAACTTATAGATTCTACCAACCTTTCACCTCGAAGTTGGCGAGCTACATCGACACCCAGGTCTACCAATCAGCTCATCTCATCAAATAACTCGAGGAAATGACGAAGAGCCATCAGAACTTTTTCTCGAGAATGAATGCTACTTACCATTAACACATAAAGTAATTTCGAAGGGGGAAGCACTAAGTCTCCCAAATACTGGCACGCATACATAAAGGTGTATCAGATAATATACCTGCTTCGAAGAATACCATAGAGTAATATAACTATTCGCTCCTCAAATACAGTACTATCCATGTAAACAGTCAAAAAAAATACATATATAAAAAACTGCGTTATTTTATTTTTAAAAAAATAAATATTTGTTCAGAAAGCATTGCTTGAGTATCGAAACGTTTATCATACATAATTAATCGGACTGGCTTCTTCAAACATCACCAGATTCTTTGTGTTTGAGCTCGAAAGACTCAGAAACAACCAGTTTGATATCGATACGATACTTAAAAAAGGAAACAACAACCAAAAAGCAGAAGAAATATATAACCACAGTCCCTCCTTGGTTGAAGTAGAGTCAGTCGTCTCCTGGAAATAGATTGTGGGTCCTTCTCTATCAACTAAACCAGCAGAAGTGAAATCCGGAGAGGTGTTCTGCCAATATGCGAAATAATTATTCAAAGATAAAATAGACGAAAAACATTGTGTATTTGGGCTATTTGCATCGAACATGGCTGATGAATCTCTATCGAAGATTCCTGGTCTATTTTAATAGCATAGCGAACTGGAAGGACTGATTTGCCTCATGTTTTAGAGTTACGCTTCGACGACAGAAGCCTGTGTGGTCGACGCTGATACTTTCAAGAGAGCCGGTGAGACAGTTCAATACATATTCTAATATGCTGTTTAGCATCTCCGAATCTAGTTATTAGAAGCGATTTGTGTATTCACACTCGTTGTCAACACACAAACAGAGGTGTGTCGCGAAAAAGCATTCCAGCTCATGCAATTCACAAGTCTTTGGGAATCCCGCTTGCATCGCCAGCATCCATATTGCAAAGAGTAGTATTGGGTGGGAGTGATAGAGCAGATGAGCAAAGAAGTGACTGGAGTTGCTGAGAGTGCTGAGGAAGTTGAGGAACAATAGAACAAATAGAACAAGAATAAGAGAAAAGAGCTGATAAAGCGGTGTATGAAGAGATTGGGTGTTTATTCGGAACAGAATACTGTGAAAACCAAGAAAAAGATATTCAGCAAATAAATTATCAATGTTAAAAATCAATGATGATTAGTGATTTTGTTTATAATTACTATTGTAAAATATATATCTGATATACATTTTTATATTATACATTTATTTTATAAAAATCCAACTATAATTTACAAAAAAAAAATCCTTTAATTATGATTCAACATTTTTCATTATTCATTAAAAGAATCAGCCAAACAGGAACACCCTGAAAGAAAAGCGCAAGGAAGCATCGTAAGAAATTATCGGATTTTTTCCTATATCAGAAAAAGTGGCATAAATAAATAATACCGTAAAAATAACATACAAATTACTGAGGTCTAAAAACTTTAAGGACGGCAAATATACTTTCACCAACTCCGAGCTGTTCATTATTTTATTATCATCCAATTCCAACAATTACATCATTTCCAGATTATGGCATCTGGATAAGGGTTCAATAGAATCAATTATATTACTCCCTAAAATAGGAAAAAAAACAGAGGATACAAAAATAACACAAAAAATATACCGAGCGATAATCTCGAAAGATTGGCAAGATTGCTGCACCGCGAAAATACAAGAAGGCTGTTTATACGATTGTGTCTGAGGTCCAAATGCTTTAATAGCTCCAGTCGGCAATGTTTGAGACAGGATAGCTGCTGGAGACGGTTGTGGTTCAGGATTATTTCCTATAAGGCTGAGCAGTCAGAAAACAACAGAAATTGCAAAGACTCCACCTCGTTATGCGACAGGTCGAGCTGACTATTGAACACAGCTTTATTAAAATTCATGCTCATTAATGTCTCCCATTTGACCTCAAGAGTTACTCCTTCTTCGTTCTTAGTGAAGTATTGGCAGAGCATCCCTTTTCTCTTTTCGATTTATTTCTTGATTTTGCCATGAGCCAAGTTATTTTTATCATCTTGAAATTCTATAGGACTCGTCTGCACATTGAGTATATCTTTATTTATGGCGATGGTTTTTGCCAGGAGGCTACAGTTTTTTAGGCTCGGCGGATTGGTTAATATGGTATCGTGTTCGCAGTCTGGATCGTGTTTGGAAGTGCACTCACATCCCTTACGGGCACATTTGCTGAACGGATAGGATTCCGCAGTGCAGATAAATTCACATACTCTATATCCGATACACCTTCTAATTTTCTCAGTTTACCACCAAAGCATTTGGAGACCTACAAAAATTTATCTTTTAAAATGTTATAAAAACAATATTATTAAAATATATCTAAGAAGTAAAAAAAAAAATAGTTTTTGAAAAAAGTGGAAATTTTTTATAACAGCTTGATAATAAAAAATAAATTAAAAATCTAACTCTAATACTATTTTCTAAAACATTTTTAGGAATTTGTATAATAAGCCAGTTTTTATTGGTAACAAAAGAATCAAGGTCATTAAAAATAAGAATAGCCATAAAAATATAACATATCACATATCACATATATATCATGTCATGTCATATTTATATATTTTAAAGAAAAAAAAAAAAGAGGAGATAGTGATAAGGAGATATTTTTTTATTATTTTAAATACATTATAATTCTTTTTTTAAAAACACACATTACGCAATAGTCTCTGCTTATAAAAAACAAACATCTTCAATTACTCCATCCTGAGTTATAATTCACAAAAAAAAATAGATTAAAAAAAAATGTCGGAATACTTTCGCAAACTCATCAAGAAAGACCACTACCCAGTCCACTATTCAGTCGTCAAGTTCAAGACCAAATTCCGAAACTGCGTGTACAAAGGCTTCCAGAATCGGTAGTGGAAGGAGACGGACGGGGATGACTGGGATGTTATGTGGTGCGAGAAGGAGGAGATTGATTGGGTATATAGTAAATGTAGAGTCGCGCAGACATCCAAGATCAACCACTTTCGGGGCTGGAATGAGCTCTGTCGCAAAGATCGCCTCAACAAAAACTTAAAAAAATTCAAACGGACCTTAGAAAAGCAGAACAACCCCGAGGCTACAGAGTACGACTTCTTGCCAGTCACTTACCTAATGCCTAGCGAATACATACTTTTTAGTGATGACTTCGCTAAGTCTGATCATAACGATAAGTATAACATCTGGATCATGAAGCCAACATCTAAATGCCAAGGGAGAGGCATCTTCCTTTTCGACAAAATCAGCGCAGTGAATAAGTGGAAATCAACAGGCTCTCAGAGCTAGGCGTATGTCTGTCAGAAATACATACCAGACCCTTTGTGTATGGGGGGTCGGAAATTCGATATGCGTATTTATGCTCTCTGCTACTCCTATCAACCCTTGACAGTCTATCTCTACCGCTCTGGCTTTGCGAGATTCGCCCACGATCGCTATGAGCCAAACGATCTTGACAATCTGTTCAGACATTTAACGAACGTAGCCATCAACATCCATGCCTCCAACTATAGCAAACGATTAGGGGGGAAGTGGTTCCTGAATGACTTGAAGGTATACATGATGTCGAAATATGGAATTGAGAAGACGAATGACGCCTTTTCAGGAGTGCAGCGAGGGATCATTAAAAGTCTAATCGCTGTGCAAGAACTTGTAGCGCAAGATAAAAGGTCGTTCTAGTTATACGGGTACGACTTTCTGTTCGATGCCAACTTGAAACCCTGGCTCCTCGAAGTTAACGGAGGGTAACACCAAATTGTTTAGATCTTCATCCGATATTTACCTTATATTTCTCATTTTTTTTTACTAGACCGTCAATGACTCATAATAATGAACAAGATGGAGAACTCAAAGTAGGGCTGGTCGATGATGTGATGACAGTTATCGATCTCGAAAAAATGTAAAAATAATTATTACTTATAATTATCGTTTTTTCTTATTTTTTATGGTTAATTAGTTTACGGGGAGATGAATAAATTATTGGGGGTTTCGATCTAATATACAAAGGAAAGCCAATCAACCTTACTCAGACTAGTATGTACTCTTCTCTGCTAGGCAGTCGCAACCGGAGGGTCTAAAGCCTAAAAAAATTGGCCACAGCGACTGCGTTGAGGCTGTCGAAGGAGTACTTGCTACGAGAGCAGAAGCAGATCGAGTAAAATGCGAAGAAGACTGCCGCTAAAAGCAAGATGAAACCTCGTCAAGTGACGCAAATTGTGAAGCCTAGTTTGTACTTGAAAAAAGATGATGATGAAAAGACATTCAAAAGATATCCCAATGAAAAAGATCTTCCTTTAGCCCCGAAACATTAATAATAAGAATAGTAATAATAATAATAATAGGAATAGTAGGAATAGGAATAATAATATATGGAGTGAAAAAGCGAAGTAAGATGGAACGAACGAAAGAAAGAAAGATGTATAAATATAAAAAAATATACAGTTATAACCATCCTTTTTTCTTATTCTCATAAATTATTATTATATTGATGTAATATCTAACAGTTTCTATACATTAAAGCATCCCTAAAATGTACTTTATTACGATTAATAAAACAACATTTGGCTAATTTCTATTAATATCGAGATGCAAATGCATGATGGCTGAGTTCTATTATTGTTTATGCTTATCTTTTATAATCATGATGAATTAATATGCATTAGCATATTATTCAATTTAGACCTATAGAAGGTATTAAAAGTTATCTAACCGAAATGTGCACCTCATACTTCAATCTATTTTATATATGATTTAAACAATATTTTTATATAGCCACATATTTATATATACTTTAATATAAGAATAATTTATCTGGAACAAACCAAATAGTAATGAGCGAATATCATTCTGAGCATATAAATACTACTGATTTACTCAACTGGGGTCGCAGTAAAAAACCCGTGGAATTCGAGTACAGTGCATAAGATGGGTTTGCAACAGCCTACTATACTCGCATCATCAAAGCCTTGTAACTGATCTTCGTGGAGATCAATGTGGTCGGGTTCCTTCTCATCTTCTTGAACGAATGCATAGACTTGAATGAGAGAGGAATACTGAACACATAGCGGATATGGGCGATATTCACATACCTCCTCGTCTTAGAATGTAACAAAAATAAAATAATAAGGAAATTTAATATTCCAACGTAGAAAATTTAGTCAGTCTTATGTATGTTTCTAATAATATACTTATATATTTTTTTTATTCCATTTCACTATTTTTTGGTAAGCTTACAAATGCATTGATATAGTTTTTTTCCCCAATTTAGAAAACTATAAAATTCTTTACATATTACAAATAATAAAACCAATATATATTTTTCCTTCTGCCGCTTCCCAAACCTCTTCTAAAATCTAATAGATAATCTAAATAAATATTACTGTAGAAACATATTTATTATCATTTTGATATATCTATAAATATTTCCTAAAATAATAATTATTAGTGTTTATTTAGTTTTTGCTAATCCATTTCAGATATCTCCAAAAGTGTTAGTAGAACAGCTCATCTTAGCAACACAGTCGCAAAGTCACTCCCTCGTTGCATGATTGGATAAATTCTCGAGTCGTATACTCCGCCCTTGATTTGACCTATTTTCGTCACCACATCCAGAGATATTCCAAAGTATTTTTCGTCTCTCTCGCCGGCATCTGCAGGATCCACGTTTTAATGATATTCGCCCAACCCTGCCTCATTTGGGAGTATTCTGTCAACAAACACTTGTATAATATCGCCTTCCTCCGAATATATGTTCTCATGAGGTTCGCCATCATGAATTCCAAAATAGAAAATCCCAGACTGAAAAGAATCCTACACAGTTTTGGTATCAATCCCGATATTATGGGCTTCAAGATTGCGTTCAGTCCCTCGTATTTTGCAGTTAGTGGACTCGTCTTGATCGTAGCGGTGATGACTGGCATCGGTCAGTTCATCATGCGGGAGGAGTCCGCAATCTTCATTTATTATTAGGACATTATTTACTTCATGACGATATCGATGAGCACCGTGGGCTACGGAGATTTATACCCTCTGACAGAGCAGACTCGCCTCGCAACCAACATTTCAGTTATCGTCGGAACTTTCATCACCTCCCTTGTTACTGTTATGGTCATCAACTAATTTAAATTTACGAAGCAGTAGGAAAATGCATATTTTTTGAAACAGCAGTTATAACTCTCAGCAAAGCAGAAGAAATTTGTCATCGATCGACTCGTGCTCTTGTTGGACATGCAATAATTCTAGACTGTTCTTCGAGAAAGACTTCCTTAGGGTGTACAGGAAGAATATCGGCTGTATTAAGCCTATTACGAAAAAAAAATAGACATCGCTCGGGATAGTATGAGGAGCACCTTAAACATTGCCGGGCAGGTCAAACAGTTCATGTTTCAAAAGATCGTCACTGACAGTAGGTCGAGACTGGTGATCAGCCTCAGTCCTAAATACCGCTCAATTATGAACCAATATTTCACAAACACGAATGTGCTTAAACAATTGTTGAGGGCCGTCTAGCTGCTGAAAGAGATTAACCCAATTACCGGGAACCGGATGGAGAACCAAGCCACTCGAATCAAGAAAAAGGTATTGTCTAACCGCTATAAGTGTTTAGCAATGAAATTAGTACTAAATCCTTCCCAGCAAATACTACACAAGGTCTGATTCATATTTTTTTTGTTTATTATTATTTTGGTTAATGATCTTTAGTATTATTTTAGAGACATATGCATATAAATAATCCGAAATTAATATTTCTATGTTTTTTTGTTATTTTTACATGAGATATAATATTTAGTTAGTTTTAAAAAAAGTTTTAAAAAAATAACTTAATATCAATTTATAATAATAATAAAGTAAGGGGGTAAAATATACATATACATATATTGATAAAGTTCATCAAAATCTAAATAGCATAGATAGATATAAATCTAAGACATATAGGCAAAAAAAAAAACACAAACAAGTGTCAAAGTCCAAATCATACAAAAGAAAATGGAGATTAGCAACATCAAATAACAATGCATATAGTAAATGGTTTCCCTTGCCCAAGGCATCCCAGACGAGTAGATCAAATCAGTACAAACAATTCGCAGAAACACAATTCATTACAAAAAAAAAATACTAATTAATAAAAAAAATCCATAATTTAAAATGCACATCAATCATCATTATTATTTATATTATTTTCGTAGCGTTTGCTGACTTATTTTACAGAAACTCGGCAATACCATGAAATCAATCTCCATAACCATTACAAGATGTTTCTCGAACTGTGCTCCGAAGTCGAGGATACGCATATCCATCACAGCATTCTACAACATTTACGATTAGCAGTTAACAGAGGAGCACTTGGACCAGTAAGAAACAAAAACCCATACGTCTAAATCAAACAACAATTTTTTATTCCAAAATTAACAACAAATTGATCATTATTAGAAAAACTATGGTGCTTTCAGTGACTATCTAATTATGGTTGCCCAAATCGACCAGTCTCCGACCCGTCAATTATGGGGTAGTGTAAGCCTTACCTTGATATGTATGATCGAAAAAATTGACAAGTCTTCCCTCCCAATTCTCCATGTGATCCTCGAAATTCTCTCGGACCTCAAAAAGATTGCTTTGGCCTCGACACAGCCCTTGAATATTGATAATAATGCTATCAATACCAGCGCCAATAGTAACAATCGCTCCATCACTTTTGACAACAGCAACTATAGTCTTCCAGATAATAGCGCTTTAGAAATCATGAATCCTGCAGTTTAGAAGTTTTACAATGTTATAGTCACTCACGCTTCTTCCGCAGATGTAGTCCTAAACATAAACATGGAGATCCTTCTCAAATAGTTAGCAGAGGAGTATTAGCAAAGTAATCCCCTCGAATCCGAAGAGGAGCTGGACGAAGCGATTGTTCTCACAATATTTGAGAAACTATATTCCTAGAGCTCCGATTCAAGGGTCCTGGAAAAAGCGGATCTCAACATCAAGATCTATGATATCATCTTTTAGAAATTCAACTCGGTCGAGTGCAAATTGACTGCTCGAGAGGCTTCTCTACGGATACTCACTGCGATAACAAAATACTTGTCGGCAAAGGTTGGTCCGTTAGTGCAGACTTTGATTGGCTTTGGAAAGGAGTCTGGGTATAACTAGATACTGGCAACCGAGTTGCTCAGCGAGGTTTATATGAGAAGAGGATTGCCAGTTGTTGCCTTTAGCAGTTTGTAGCTAATCATCAACCACGTTGTCGGCTGCATTTAAAGAGTATGTAGCGCAACTGCACCCACTCCACAAATAACGGTATCAATCTCCCCATCTTCTTCCTTCACCAACTCCTCTCAGAAAAAAGAAGACGAACACATAATCAATATCTTTTTCGCGTGTCTCCAGCTCATTGGAGTTCTCCTGGACTCTATCTCCCAGTCGAAGCTTGCGACGTAAGAACAGCTTGACGAGACGAGATTCATATTAAGTACTTTCCAACCCTGTATGAAACAAATTCGAAAATAAACCACTAGTACAGCAGTTATGGGTCTCTGGGCAAGCGTCTTCGACAAGATGATCAAAACCGCCTTCCTGTATCGAGTTGAAACAGCCACTGTACTCAGATTAGCCAAGTTTTCGAAGGCCCTTTTTCTCGAGACCCTTTACAAATACGATGCCTATTTCGAATAATAGGAATATTGGATCGTGTATCACCTTGTGTTTAAGAATGGTTTGCAGGACAGCGTAACTCTGAATATTATAAACAGTTCGAAAATCTAGGCGCATTTGGTCGGGCTGAAGAAACTGTTCATCGATTCGGTGAGCCACAGTCGGAAGGAATAAGCAGTGTGGAGTTTGAAGTTGGTGACAGACATCGTGCTGAATCATAGAGAACACCTCCATCAGATTTCCAAACCTTTGGGGGAGGTATGCATCGTTGCATTGGACAAAGGATTTGAGTATTTAAAACTCGTGGTAGAATTGCTCTCAATCCTATTTTCAACGAGATCATCTTTTTCTACAGTTCCCAAATCTCCCTCTTCATCATAGCAAGCACCTGAGGAAGAATCCTAAGAAATTGTGGTATGGATAGTGCTCCTGAAAAGATGTTTCTAAGCTGTTGATGACCCAAGCTCCAGTTTGCAGCTACTCGAACCACTTAATACATTGATTGTGAACGAAGGACAAAGAGTTGGGGTCCAAGGGTGGCAGAATATCTTTGAGGTCCTGAGGCAGATCTGCGAAGATGACTCCTCAGAATAATTTCTGGAGCAAGTGTTAATTCTATTGGAGCTGATTACCCATCATTATGCACATAGCTTCAATGATGGGTCATTGGAACAGCTCTTAAGTGGTATTTGTAGTATTCCAAACCTCAGTCCAAAAAATAAATATAAAATATGTGGACTCTTGTGGACCATTGGAGAAAATGCGAGACCGGTCATCCGGGACCTTAGTCTCAAAAAACTATAAACCTTCTGTCTAGACTAAACAGCCGAAGTTTGTATCAACGGACTCTGTGTATACAGCATGCTCGGCACATATGCAGGCTACGAAAAACTCTCAAGCACTCTGTTAAAATCCCACAAATAATCGATAATTATCAGCTATCTGCACAACTACGTGAAGCTGGTGAAGAGGATTATGTCCCTGTAAACATATCTTAAAGTGAACTAGTTCATTGTGAACCATTTACCTGAACTGTACGAGCTTAATATCAATTAGATAATAATATAAAGCACCGAGTGCCACTACGAACTCACCAAACTGACAATCGACTACATCTTCCAAGAGCCGGAGTACTTTCAGCTATCTCTCTACTTCTACATCAACTATTTGGCCTAGAAGCCGAGAGACTTGAAGCTTATTCGATACTCGATTCCCAAGATGATTGTCGGATTGCTCGCCGAGATCGGCTTCCTCGCTTTGCGACCAGAGTTCGAATAAAGCATCTTGCTTCAAGATTGTTTGACTCTTTTAGGACGCATTATCGATTATCCCGCTCTCACTAACTCATAATTTTCGCTGGAAAAGAATAAGATCTATTTCGAGGAGAAGCAGGTAGCTGACTGCATTTTGGCAGTTTACGTCGGGCTGAAAGAACCCAAAAACAAGACGATCATGACTAGTTTTCTCAGGAAGTCTCCCCAACCCTTACCCAGAAATCTCATTGTTTCCCATAGCCAATACTTATCAATCATATGTTCGGAGAAATCAATTGATGGAATCAATAATCAGAAACTGCTATGGCTTGACTTTATTGGAGAGCCTCGAACCTCGGAGGAGGTCAATTAATTCTATTCAGTATATTTTTCAGGAGAACCTGAGATCGAACACATCAAGAAATTAAATTGGAATGTTTCTGAATATCTGAGGGTCACTGGCGCTTGGGATTGTAGTTTGATGGAGACTTTACTGAACGCCATCCATGAAGAACCCCATTTGATGAAAGCAACTCGCTAGCGAACCAAAAGCACAACAATAGGTCTATCGACATCGGAAAAATCATTACCTCCTGAAGAATAGAATAATATGCGTCTCCAACTAATGATGTGCAATACAGATCCTCATGATGCCGACACTACCAAATAAAACAAGGCGAAACTTTTGAAGTCTATACTGACCAAAGTAATTACGATATTCAAGAACATCAACAATATAGATAAAGCAATGTAAAAGGAAGAAATTGATAAACATACAACGATTTTAATCGAGACTCTGGAGGCATTGTTGAAAATGGATGTTCACACTGATGCTTTCGATAGGATCATAAAGCTTCAGTAAGGTGCGAAAATTGAGGCATCGAATAATAATATTATCCAGGTCTCCAACCCGAACACACTTTAGCTTTTAAAGCACAGAAAGTCACATATTTTCTATCTGAACAACTACTTCATGCAACTTGAAGCCTGGAAGATTTTTCCTCAGGAGAGTCCTCTTTTGAAAGGTATTCGGTTGCATTGGTCTGAAATAGTGTCAGATATTACTGGACTTCCTTTTAATTATTGAATACGCAATATATATAGATATTATATTCATAGGTATATATCTGTGTTTAATGTGTTTACATATTCACAAGGAAATTTATATTTTTTACTATTTTAAAATATATAAATAGATAATTATTTCAAAGAAGATATCCTTGATTTAAAAACTTATCCTTTGATTATTTAAGTATTAAAATTATTCAGTTAATAAAAATACGATTGAGATATAATTAAATTTAATAAAAGTAGTCGTTAAACAATGCAAATATCTTCTCAAAATAATATATTTATTTTTTAATATAACTTTAGTTCAATTTATATGTTTGTATGTATTTTTTTAATAATTAAAAGTTCACTTGAAGTAATTTTTTGCTCAGATTGTTATTATTATTTTTAAATAGAAAGGTTCAAAGACAATTACTAACAACATGATTCAAAGTGCATTTAAACTTAAAACAAAGGTCGATGGACCCGTGTGCGTAAGTAAGGCTCTCAAAAGCACACACAACAAAGTACATCATGCAAATCATACATATTCAATAAATGTTATATAAAAATATTCATAGACTGAAATGTTAAGACGAATCCAGACCGAGACAAACGAACAACTCAACGGTCCTGTTAAGAAAATAAAGATTGGAATTACCCGCAACCCACTCATCGACTCGAATGCCTCCAATGTTTTCCACCCAAACATCCCATCATTTGCAAAGCAAAATACCAGTCAAATCTCCACCTCCTTCGCAGACCACTCATCAAAACCTTTGACCAAAGTCACAACTCACCATAACAGCCACGCCCTTAAAGGGAGCAGCAACAACAATATCAGCAGTGATCTTAAACTAAACTACAGCAACTCCTCCATCAAGACCTCAAACAAAATCAAGTCGATACTCGTCAATTAAAAAATTGCGAAAGACAGAAATCAGACGAGGCCCATCAAAATACTAGCTACTGAACCATGGGACAAGACAGCCAAGAATAAGGATTCGAAAATTACAGTAGATTTGGTGGATAAGCTATTTAAAGACAGTCTGCATAAACAGCAGATCAATGGTAGACCGTCTGACAAATAGGCAACCAAGAGCAATGGAGTAGCTACAAAACATACTCAGTCCACAACCTCAAATGTTTTAAATATAATAACTAAGAAAGAAGTGACCAAAAGGAATCCCCCGAATCCCGCAGATCGCTATGTATTTGAACAACAAGTGGGAAATGGTACTTTTGGAGTCGTATTCAAAGGGAGGTGCAAAGACACCCTCGAAGTTGTTGCAATCAAAAAAGTTCTCCAAGACAAAAAATACAAGAACAGGTAGTATGAAATTCTCAAACTCCTTAACCACAAAAATGTGCTGAAGATGAAAGATGCTTTCTTCACAAAAGAAGGGGAGTGCGACTATCTCAATGTGGTCATGGACTATTTTTCAGATACAGTATACTCCACGGTAAAAAAGTATTCTCGAAAAGAGCCGATGCCAGAATCCTTGGTTAAAATATATGCCTATCAACTCTTCAGATCCCTACTCTATCTTGATAAATTGGGAGTGTGTCATCGTGATATCAAGCCCCACAATATCTTGATAAACCAATCGACCAACCAGCTCGTAATGTGCGATTTCGGCTCTGCAAAAAAATTGATAGCTGGAGAACCAAACATTGCCTACATTTGTTCGAGGTGTTACAGAGCCCCGGAGTTGATATTCGGTGCCACTGAGTATAGCACGCAGATTGACATGTGGAGTGCAGGATGCGTGCTCGTGGAGATGTTGATTTGCGAGCCAGTGTTCATGGCTGGAAACCAGATCGACCAGCTGGTCGAAATAATTCGGGTGCTGGGGACTCCCACGGAAAAGGAAGTCCTGGCCATGAATCCTGAATACGATATGAGCCAGTTTAGATTTCCTGAAATTGCACCTCGAGAATGGAAAAAGGTATTTACATAAACATCTAGCTATAGTTTACAAATCTTTTTTTATTTAGCAATAGTTTCTATATCCTTCTTATTGCTTTCTATATTTTTTATTATTCTTCCCATTAATAACTAAAATATAGGTGATAAAATATAAGGTTGATCCACTGCTTATAAATCTGATCGAGTCTGTGATGGTCTATGATCCCAGTAAACGATTTACTCCATTCTAAGCACTGTGCCATCCATTCTTTGATTAATTGCGAAACTAGAAAGCACTTAGTCTGTTAGAGAAAGACATTGTGATTCCTAACTTATTTGGGTTTTCAGAAGAGTAATGTCGGTATGAAGAATATGAAAGGTTAACGCCTGCCTGGGAAAAAAGAAATTGATACATATATATCGATACATGTGAATTATGTTGTTCTACCAATTATTTTCTTAGTATTTTCATTAATTTATATCCTATTTAATCTGCAGTTACTTTTACGCTATTTTTTAATGATGTAAGCTCGAATAGCAAATACCACAGCCTTAATATAAACTATTGCGATATAATATAATAATTTAAAAAATATCAAAGGAAAAAAGATAATAATAATAAGACAAAGCAAAGTCAGATAAATAAAAAAAGAGATACAAAGATGATAGATAGACTAAAAGAACTGCGTTCAGTATATTTCGTTGTCCATTATTATGTGTTTAACTAAAATATAACGATAGAGAAATAATAACATGGTACCCAATGGCGAGACGGAAAACATGATCCAGCTGCGAGGAGACTCCGATCCCGGAGACAAGTATATTGATGAGGGAAAGGAAGGCATTTCTTAATAATTTATGGGCAATATGAGAAGGGCGAAGAACCTCATAGCTCACATCCGATAAAATAATGATAAAACTCGATAGCTACGCGCCCAATACTCCAAGGCTATCAAAGGCTCGCAAGAAAAGTATTAATAGTCTAATAATACTTACATAAATATATATAAAAAAACGATATTGCAATCATTATAATATAATTATCAATTACTTTATTAAATAGCAAATAACAATTATAAATAATACAATATATGAAGATAGACGAGCGATGAGTTAGACGTTATTATTTAAGACAATAAGACTGTGCATGCTAATCTGAAATAACTCCTGAACGACATCAAATAGGATGTGGAGAAATCAGAAAAGGACGATTAAACAAAGGACTAGCCCGAAACCAGGATGAAAAAGAATTTCTATAACGCTATAACTGTCGAGCTATCTAAAACTCTCGAAGCGGAACGCATACAAGAGGATGGCTTCAAAAATACAGTCAAAGATAAGATTACGAGGCAAGTCAGGCTCATCGACAAAGATCTAACGGAAGAGCAGGTCGAGAATTACGTCAACAATCCCCAATAAGCTGAACAGATGCTCCAAAAGAAAATATACGGGCAAGCTAGTGTGAATCTCAAAAATGCAGTCAGCGATATTCAGGATAAATTCAGGGATATCCAAAAACTAGAGAAGGTATCCATAATAACAACAATACACAATTATAAAGCATTATTATAACTTTACTTGATAGTCGGTTGCATAATGTTTACAACTCTTCAAAGAATTGGCGCAACTGGTGCAGCAACAGGGCGAGGCCATCGACAACATCGAGACAAACGTGAATCAAACTAAAGATTATATGGAGAAAGCGAACAAGCATTTGGATAAAGCCAAGAAGCACCATCAGTGTGCACGGAAATATATGTGCTGGATCATCCTTGCAGGAGTCATTATATTAGTCATAATTTTGGCACCTGTACTTTCGAAGGTTCTTTGAAATCAACATATACATAACTATATAAAATAAAGATATTCTTATTTGTTGTGCAATCGTATTCCAAAATAACTGATGAAAACTATGAAATTAAATATTTAAATAATATCTATAAAAATAAAGGAGGAAATATATTTTTATATAATTTTAGTAATTTGTATGATCTTAATTTTAATCTTTATCATTTTATAGATTTATTTTCAATTAAACTATCAAGAAATATAACAAATTTTACTACCATCTGTATAATAATATCTATTTACATTTCGATATCGGCTTTAATTAATTATATAAAAATATATACATATATCTGTAAAGGAAAAGAATGATCAACCATTGCGAGTTTTTGAAAGAGTAGTTGAAGAAGGTTAACAACATAATCTCCAAGAAGCATAGCCTGCTAAAAAAGGTACGATGAGCTATATGTTTCTTTTTAAATTAAAAACTTATATTTCTGTTTACAGAATTCTCATTACAGGACATACAAAAAACCATTGAAGTATTCGAAAGCAATATCCCTGTCTTCCCTTACGAAGTTTGCTTCGGACTCTTCAAACTTATCTCTGAATCCAGAAGCTCTACCAACTTCTTTGCTATGTTGCCCTTCTTCCAAAACATAATTAACTTAGGCTTTGCAAATCAAGTATTTAAAAAAATAAATGAAATTGATGAAATATTATTAACGCTTCTCGGATGATTATTATATATTAAATCCATGATTTATTTATTTGTCGACTTCTTCATGATTTACCAAAAACACAAATTATGCATAGAACATGATGACTGAGATCCTTGATTTTATTGAAAAGGCGAGGGGCTACGTCTCGAATTTCTCCTCTCCTGAGGCACAGGTAAAAGTACAACAGCTTCTACTGTTACTCATATCCAAGCAGAGCATCCAGTTCGCCTTGATGCCCTTCGTCGAAAAACTCATAAGACTCATTCTTTCTTTGGAAAACTCCCGGAACAACGCAAACCTCCTCAAAAAGAATTCCGTCTCTTCACTGTTGCAGGTGTTAATCTTGCTAATCAATGAGGTGAGAGAGTTCCCCGACAAGACAGACAGCTTAATCAAGCTTCTAAAATAATTTATTCTGATTAGTGACAATGTCAGGCCTGAATGGTATGATCCCTCGGCAACACCTGACCGTGAACTAGCAACATAAGTGCTCTCCCAGGTAGTCCAAGAGAGTATATTTCGTGAACAGCCCGACCGATACGAAAAACTCCTAATCTCCCTCATCTCGATAATGACAAAAAATCTCCATCAATTAGTGCGAACGCAATGCAGAGACAAAAAATAACAACAAACTCAAACCGCGTACTACCTACTGTACTGCAGATGCATTTGTCGATCTTCCAAGCTCATTAACAAGGAGTTTCAATTTTTGGAGGAACTCACTAAGCAGATCACGAACCGCTAAAACTTCGCAATGAAAGCGATCAGTCATGAAGCAGTCAGCTACTTGTTCAATGATTATCGCTGGCTCAATGCGTTAATCGAATCGAAACATACCGAATCTCTTTTTCTCTTGTTGTCCACAGAACTCAATGAAGTAAGAGCTATTTGCAGTGATGATCGGCTTGACCTCACTGTCTAAGAGTCAATTCTGAAGCATATGATGATCGGAAACGACACTGACTACCAGTTTCCTGAGTATAGCCACTCCTACGCACTCAAATCTATTTTCAAGGACATCGAAGAGATTAGTTTTTCGCTATATTCCGTGTACCAGCAAATATTCAATATAGAATTGGACAAGAAATGCAAGACCACCCCTATGCCCTTGAGCAAAGTCTACAACAACTGCCAGAAGCAGGTCCTCGAAATTGTCAAGATCCTGATCGGGAAGGACATGACCTAGACAATGCTCCAATCTCTGTTAAAAGTAATGGAGAAATTTATAAATATCAGTGGATGCTTCGGAGATTCTAAAGTTTGTGGGATGTATATTAAGCTTATTTGCAAATACTGTCTGCCGCAGGATTTCAGGATGGTGGAACATCGCCATGTCCAGATAAATAAGATGGTGCTGAATACAGCCAATTGTCTTGGCAATCTCTTGGATACTCCTTGTTGGATGATAATTTGGAAGGCCCTGGAAAATTATGAGAGTTACTATAATAAATACCTTTTGTCGAAGGAAAGAAATGCGTATATGCAAGAGCGTCAGAACGACGTCCAAATCCTCTACCAGAGCATGGACAGCATCTTTACTGAGAGTGTCAAGTATGATATGGTATATTTGATGGTTATTATTGATTCGTTGGTGCAAGTCACTTACGAATGTCTTGAGAACAACTTCGCGGATGAATCCAAGAAGATTTTTTCATTCGAGCGGATAGGACAAATCTACAAGCTTAATATGTTTAGGTGCTGCTCTATTTGGCCGTCCTTGAGCTCTTCGCTTCTCTGTATAACAACCTCTAAAATACCGTACTTCAGAGTTTCAGCCATGGCTTTACTCAACACTCTAATGCCATTAACTCTCTCCTACCTCTCGTTAAATCCTACCCAGTGTAATGGCAAATTTACCAACGATAACTATCAGCATCTCATCTTCGAACCTTGGGTCAACCTCGTGAAATGTAAGTTTCCTGAACTGAAGGAATAAATTATTATCGCTCTGAACAAAATGGTGATTGACTATGGACATATTCTCGTCGATGGTTGGAGTTGCATTCTTGAAATCATCAAATAAATAGGGGACTTCAAAAGCATGCAAGTTATAATCGACACCTTCTTAGATAAAGTCGATCCCTATATAGATACTGTGCTTTCTATAATCCACAAATTCAAATCAAATCTTACAGACCCAAACCAGAAATACCTTTGCCTCACTTTTTTATGGACTTTGGGAGATCACAGCTACAAAATGTTAAATATCGGTATCCTCAACAAAGTCTTTAAAATTCTTCTCGAACCTGAATACCCCTTCGTATTTAATCCCGAGGCCCGCCACTCCTCTTTCTATATTTTTACGGAACTTCTTATCCATAATTGTACAAACGAAGGCTTCGAATTCTGGGGTAACATCTTTGACTCGATCAAAGCCTACGTCGTCTATATCATCGAAGAACTTAATAAGGCCTCAGACGCCAAAATTGTATAATAAGCTGGCAAAAACATTCTTCTTAATCTCGTCAAGATCTACAAAAAGTATTTCATCCTCGTACAACGTGAAAACAGATCTGATCTGTTGCAGCTCGAATTCTTCTATACTTTTTGCACAGATATCTTGAGGTTGAATAACACAGACCTACAGGTACTTGTGCTCAAACAGGCCAAAGAACTGCTCCAGGTCAAGCCGTAAGAGTCAGTCGTGTTGAAAGAGTTCAAAGTCTTCCTGACCGGTCTCACAGAACTCTACACAATATCTACCGACTTGAGGATGATGAAGTGCCTTATCAGTTATATGCCTGTTGAAGTTTATGAGATACTTATCAAGTGTCTTCCCTTTATGACCCCAGTTTTCTATGAGATATATCACCTCACCAAAAAAGTATTCTTGCTGCGGTTGGAAGCCGAAGAACGGGACGTAAAGCTGCAAGCCTCCAGGATATATTTCGAGGAGAAACTGATCCTAGAATTTCTAAAACAGCTATTCGCAGCCGCCATTCCAAATCACTTGTAGCCCTTCTGCTAACAGTTTCTCCTTACGCTCGAGAAGCTCTACAATTACGAAGACTACTACTACATCCGAAGGCTTTTGCCGATGGCTGTGCAGATCATCTCAATGCTGCCCAAGAATGATGGCTGGCTCAGCAAATATATACTATATGTACACAAACTGACCTTGTTAAAATATAACCTGAAACTACTGGCTGGACAGAACAACAAGGACTTGCCTTTGTGGCACATCGCTGTCCAGGAGCTGGTCAGAGTATGCACAGACTGGAACAAACAAAACAGGTTTGAAGAATCCATTGAGATTTATAAGTTGTTCCACCAGTTTCTCGATTCCAACAACCACCCAAAAGGTAAACCTATTAGTCTTTTAATACAATATTTTTTACATACTGGCTTAATTTTGATTTGATACAGAGAAACTTGTAAAGTCAATGAGTTCAGAGACCTTAGGGGTGTATTATGAGAACTAAGTCTTCCTTGTTAATTACATTATAGACGAATTCGTGCTCTCCCCAACCTTCCCGCAAATATAGAATTCTGATATCATCACGTTTGCGAAATCCATCTACGCCAAATCCAAGGCCGAAGAGACCGAGTCGAGTATAGCCTCTTTCAGCAGAATGAACTTTACTCTGTTGTTTCGGGTGTGCCAGTACAAGCCCGACCAAGATCCAATTATCATCTAAAGACTAGCGCTGATAGTGGTGCATTTATTACAACGAATAAACGATACTTTCGAAAAGTTCTTTGACGCAGAAAAGAAATTCGGATCGCTTCCAGTCAATCAGTATAAACCGTTTGCATTTTATGAAATTTATTATTTTGTCTATATATTTTTTTAGAATAACTGTTAATGAGCTAGCATTTGTTTTGAATAAACTGGCCACTTTAACCCTTCCGCCTGATATTATAGAGAAACTGAAGCAGGAAGGCTCCTAGACGAATCTCGACTGGGACATTCTTCGCAGAAAGAACTACCTAATGCGCAGCTAGAGAGCCCACCTAATTTATTTCCATCGACAGTTAAGCATGCTTATCAAGTCCAAAGAATGGGATATTCGGGAAGCCCTCTCTCAAGTATTTTAGATTTTAGGAAATATATTTGCCACTATGCCCGAATCTTGAAACACTTCATAATTAGAAAATACTTTTAAAAATGTATTTACATCTAAAAAATAAATGTGTATTTATACAAATATTAATCAATCAGTCTTCTTACTCTGTATTATATCATACTATTATTTTTGTATTCATAATTGATAATTTAAAGCTAAAAAAAAAAATATAGAATAATATATAGTTTATTGTTTTCTTATTTCATATATAATCGACGATTCTTGCGAATTCTTCAGGATATTCATCGTCATCCCGCGTGTACATGAGTACTTGCTTACTGTCCCAACCGCCTAGATAAGTCTCGACTATGCCATGCACAAATTTATTCTCCTCCATTTAATCACCCTCCCAATCCAGTCCCTTCCAGATCATAATGCACCCGTTTTCTTCAGTTTCTGTTATCAACAAATATAGGTTTTTCTCAGTCATTTTCATATGGCTCAAGGGTATTGCCCCGCCCATTTTGAACAGGAGCACCTGGGGATTTTTTAGACCTGCAGGAAAGTATCGAGAAGTTTTCAATGGTATGTAGAAATTTATATTGTTATTGAACCGGTCTTGTGGAGCATTAGTCAAGCCAAATATCGACCAGAATCCAGGAGGTTCTGATCCTTCTCGATACGGGCCTGTGACTTTTTCCACAGCTTTTTCGTATTGAGCCAGGATTTTGACGTATCGCTGCGCGAAATCCAGGTAAGCATTCCCATCAATGCATTTACTGCCCCGCCAAATTATTGTGTTTTTGAGGCTTGCAATAATAAATATTCCTCGAGAATCCAAAACTTGAGTTTTATCTTTATATAGATCTCCGATGAGCTTAGCCACCAATTTCCCAGGCGTTTACCGTTGATAGCTGCACACTGCGTAAACCCGAGGCTTGTCAACAGGCTCGTACAGTCTTTTATAATAACCTATGAGTTGAAGGATGAAGCCTTGGTTTGGAGCGGCGATTGGTCGAACAGCCAAAATGGCTTTTTCAGCCATATCATAAGTGAGTTTCTTCTTCGCAATTAAATAGGCGATGCAGAATGCGACGGACCTACTCATGCCCTGGACGCAGTGGATCAAAACGTTACCTTTTTTCATAATAGTTTGTTAGATGATTTCATTGACCTCGTGAAATATACACTCAATGTTTTCATTTGGGGTATCTTTGATGAAGTAGTTATGGTAAGTGAAAACTCCGGGAAATCTAGACACACAATAATCCGCAGCGCAGTTAACTATATTGGTGATTTTATGGTTTTTCAGTGACTCGTAGTCATAGGCGCCAGACTCTCCCGAAACGAATAGGCCAGGAATGACTTTGTTGATCGAGTCCTGCCCACCGGATGCCTTTCCGTAAGCCATGAAGTGGTTTCTATTTTATTATTCTTATTGTATGCACTATTGAGGCTCTTCCTCGTGGATTTCTGTAATCTCACCGAATCGATGTTTCGAAGCAACAACCGAGTGGTTGTTTTTCGCCAGACTCATTTCAAGCTCGTTCTCGAAGTTGCTCATGTTCAGATGGTCTTCGCGGGGCCGAATCTCTGACATCTATACTTTAAACAAGGACTTCTCCAATGACCCCAACGGGTCCTGCACTTCAAATCTCTATTTGTATACTTGTTCTTTGGGTTTATCAAATGAAGTGAGTATCCGAAGCTTGTACTTGGTGTTATGATTATCATCACATTCTCTGTTTTTGGAAGATTTGTAGAAATAAGAAAGAATTGGGTACTTCTCCACAAACTATTCTGCGAAATGCTGTTAGTCGACTTGAGGAGTAGGGTTTGATTTGACGAGCCCGCAAGGCAAAAACTGTACCTTATGGGATTGATAAGTGCCTCCTGCGAATAGATACTTCAGAAAGTTATCTTTACCATTTTTCAACTTGGATTATAATTAGAGAGCCAACGCTAATGATGCGAAGGCAAGATTTGGAAAGATCGATATTCCTTTTATATGATAAATGCTACATTAATATTTGTTGGGGTTGGGGACTGGGCCACTTTCGCTTTCGTAAATTGGTTGTGAAAGGCTGTTTCTATCAGTCACTGATAACGACTCGACAATGGCTTGAAATTTCGGAGGGATGTTATTAAGCATACCGTCAATCAATTTCTTAGGCAGCTTACTGGTTAACAGCACAATGTAAGACTATGAACTGTAACAATTGAATGCTACATGAAAATAATAAAGAATAAAAAATATATTTATTCTATTTGATATTTTTGTTAAATAATACTTGGAAAATCATCTAGTTCTAGAGTGACTGGTTCGGACTGAATTCGCCCCTCTTCGTCGCTGACTCTCCATATTTTGAGATAGTGTTGTATAGATTAATCTGGGTTTTCTGGGATTGTGAGATTAGCTATTGCTTTGCTATTAATTGCCAATAAATCTGGCAAAGATGTCGGTTATTTATCTACAGCTATCACGTTTCCCATATCTTAATATAAATATATATAATATATTATTATACGGGAAATGTATCACTTTCATAGTTTTATATATATATACATTTATAGGTTTATAGGTTAGGGACCGAGACGAAGATATATATAATAATAATAATATTCTTAATAACATAATGTCTAAGGATATAATCCAAGATTAGTTGTGTTTAGAGAGGGGGTTAGTTGGGGTTAGTTGGGGTTGGGGTTAAGAAGGTTAGTTAGTTGGGGTTGGGGTTAGTTAGTTGGGTTAGCTAGTTGGGGTTGGGGTTGCCATGTTTGAGACCATAGATATCTATGACATTTGACGTTTACGCTGTCATTTGATACTCTGTTGACACTTTTTATAACTAGTCTTTCACTGAGGAGAACTCTTAATCCACATAATTCGATAACTTAAGATGATCCCAAGTTTGACTGAGATTTCGTTGGGAAATGCGAATTTGTGCATTTGAACGGTGCTGAGGGAAAATTCCGGCTCAGCCGTTGCTCAGTAAGGTTGGGAAGAACGGCCGTAAGTGTCCCCGTTACTGTGAAGGAATATATGGAATTTTCACGGATTTCCACGCCCGGACGAGTCTCAACTTAGTGATCTTCCTATCGGCTGCCCCAACTGTGATGACCTATAAGTCTTAAGTCATTCGAAGGTAAATGACAATACGAAATGTCGATAATACAGTATTTATTGTAGCTGTTACAGGAGTTATTCTAAGTAATGAAGTGCACGTGAGACAAACTTTCACTCGTATAGATTAACACTGAGTCATGCTATCTCTTTCATAGTCGGTTGTCCCTTTCATACTATTGGACATACGTTCACCACAGTTATGGCTCTGTCACCCCATATCCCTTACAATTTAATCATGGCGTCTTTTGTCTTGCAAATCCTTCTTTTCACGTCTGTTTCACAACTTTCTTCGTCACTTATTATAGACAAGCCTAGGTATATAAAGTTATTCACCGTTTGTGAGTCTGTGAGAGTATTTTTTCTTACAAGGGTGTTTGCCCTGTCGACCTCCATTAGTTTTGTTTTGGCTTCACATGAGTAAGAACTACTAGTAATATAATGTAATAATAATGGATAATTCCATCAGGAACAGTGTTTCAATTATTATTTATTTAGTGGTACACCGGGTATACAAACTAGAGCAAAGAGATACGTCATATTTATTTTTCAAAAACACTAATACAATGCAAAAGAGATAAGAAATTATAAAAAAAACATAGTTAGCATAAATACATAACATATAGGTAAAACAAAATAGTTTTAAAAACGTTATAAGTGGGGCCATAATATTATAACATAATAGCTAGTTAAAATTATTGTAGGTCATGTGGAAAATATCCCCATTTCCCGCGACTTAACTTTTGTTGTTCACTTTGATGCAAAGAACAAAATAGTATTTGGATGCAATTATCCTTTATTTTATAATACTACAAAATACAAACAAGTAAAAAAAAAATTCAAAAGGAATTATCAAGTGAGCAATATGACAAGCGAAGTGCTTGGATTCAATCGACAAGATATATTAATTCACTTAGGGTGATGCAGTCGTTCATATAGCTGTCCTACGCTAGTCTGATGTGTTAAAGATTTTTCGAAACAAACAACAATTAAATATAGTTTTATCAGTTATACAACAGGATGTTGACATTTGTACAAATGTATACAATACTTTTATAAATTATTTTTGTAGGAACAAAGCTGTCAGCGCCATTGATATATTCAGCCATATTAGAATATTTTCCAGATACGAGTGCAATGCAAACCAAAACCCGCGGCAATTTTTGACAGTTGTTTGTAATTCACCAGAAATCAAATATAATGGTCAGTGTGGCCCCACGAAAAAATGTTGTGGCGTGTTTTTTCACACAATTTGGTGGAATATTCTGCATTCTCGACTGGCCACACTAATAACTATTACTTCAGCAAATGTATACTTGAAGCAGCGCGCAGTACTATTTAACACGCGAGTTACTTTGTCTGACGGTTAAAATTTGAATATAGTTCACGGTTTTGAAACAGACGGCCCTTAGTAAGTCTTCTCGGGGGCGTCACCATTGGTAAGATAGTTCTGCACCTGGGAAGAAACAGAAGCCTGTGTTGGCGAACCGAGACATAAAATCCTATTTCGGCCAGGATGTCAGGTATTGATTCCAGAGAGAATAGCTGTTGGAAACAGCGATGGGTAAAAACTGAACTCTCTCATGTACAGGAATCGCAAGAATTTCTTTTGGATTTTTTTTACCATTGGTACAGACACGGTGTCATCTGGCATATAAGGGTGCCGAATTAGCCAAACTGCAAGTTCTGTTAACTGACAACTGTCAAACGAGAAGTTCTATATATAAAATGTTTGTCTGATTACCTGTTGTTTTGTTTATGTGTATTTCATACATTAATTTATTACATTTATTATTTGTTGTTACAGCGCCCTTGTGGTGATTTTTCACAAACAAACGGTGCTATACAAAACATCCAATTATTCGGTACATTTTAGAACAGTATATAAAATACAAGAAAATATTAAATATGTAAAAAGCAAAAAAATCCTACAAAGGCAAAGCCCGTGCGTGGGTATTATAATCGTTTTTTTGCACTTTTCTATGTCTTATGGGAAAGTTATTATTTTAATCAATATATTGTGTTATTGGTGAAATTAAAAATTAGAACATGAATGTATGGCATTGAACAGTATAATTCATTGTTAGTATCATTAACAGGTGTAAAATTTAGTTAGATGTGGAAGTTTGAGTCAGCAGGACATTTTAAATATTTCTTTCGATAACACAAAACCACAGAGGTAACTTAAAACGTTTTTCTAGAGTAAGGATAAGAATGCGCAGTTTTAAAGTTGCTTTTCTAGAGAAGATAAAGTGAGCAGTGGGAACACGAATAGGGTTTTTCCCCAATACGCATAAGAATGTCATAAATATCTCCTTCCCGAACAGGAATGACTTCAATAGGAACGGCAATAATGTCTCCAGTGTGTATAATCATGTCCTTTTCGAAAACATGATTTTCAGTCGAAACATTAATAAGGTTTTTCGCAAATATGGGTAAGAATGTGAATTTTAAAGTTACCGTTGGGGAACACGGATAGTTCCAGTAGTAACATGAAAAGGGTATTTATCCAGTATGGGTAAGTATGTGACGTATTAAAGAACCTCTTCGAGAACATGAATAGTTGCAGTTGGAACACGAATAAGGTTTTTCTCCAGTATGGGTAAGCACGTGATATTTTAAAGTTCCCCTTTGAGAAGTTGAATAGTTACAGTAGGAACATGAAAAAGGTTTTTCTCCAGTGTGGTAAATTATGTGCCGTTTTAGATTACTCCTATCAGCACATGCAAAATTACAGAGAGAACATGAATAAGGTTTTTCTTGAGTATGGGTAAACATGTGACGTTTTAAAGTTCCCTTTAGATGACATGAATAGTGGCAGTTGGAACATGAATAAGGTTTTTCTCCAGTATGGGTAAGCACGTGATCTTTTAAAGTTCCCTTTCGAGGACATGAATAGTTACAGTAGGAACATGAATAAGGTTTTTCTCCAGTATGGGCAAGCGTGTGACGTTGTAGATTCCTCTTATTAGCACATGAAAATATGCAGTAGGAACATGAAAAAGGTTTTGTTTCAGTATGGGTGCGCAAGGGCGGTGCTAACGCTGACTTGCGTGAGATGGAGTAGTTAAAATTCGAACAGGATAAAGGTTTTTGTCCAGGATGCGTCTTCAAGTCCATTAATGAATCTGAAAAAATGGCTCATAAAGCTTAAAAAGTATGTCGTAGGCAACTGTAATGGAAAAAGGAAATTTATTAAAAACTAATTCAGAAAAACACAAAATGTTTTTACCTGCAGTCTGTGTAATCCTTTCAGAGTGCTCTACGCATTCCTTTTTAATATCCGACAGGTCTATGTCTATTTCGGCATAAGGAATTCCCCCTCCATCTTCTTCTCGGGTTCCTGGTTCCGCCTCGATGGGAACAGTCTCCATGTCAAAGGTATCTGGAATAACAACAATACGCGATGAGTAATATATAAAAAAACGAACGTCAGTGCCATTGTTATGATTATCGTATTGATTGTTGGTTTTTTTTTATTATTGGTAAATTAGACTCCTGCTGACAAATTACTTGCAGTAGCTGAGCCTTAGCGAGTAGAAATTAAAATTATAAATTAAAAATATTATTTGATAATAAATTGAAATATCTTGACTTGAAGAGTACCAGAAAAAAAAACATGATTAGGAATATAAAAAAATAAGATATTTAATTAAAAGATTTACCGTTAAAGATACCACTGAGAAACCACGAGGAAAGGGGAAATAGGAGTGGAGACTTTATGATGACATTCATTTATAAGAATGACATGAGATGTCTACCTTAGGAACGTTTTTACCGACATGTTCTTTAGTATCTTTAGACAGAATGTCCGAAATGCCGGAATCTTTATAATATATATTTATAAAGTACTAAATACAATAAACATATTAGGTACAGGCGATATCTAAAAATTTTAAAAAGTTTTTGAAATAGAGAATGTGCAATGATTTACTTTAATGACATCATATGGTGAGACAATAGCTTAAGAAGTAAGGAACAGTTTGCGGGAATAAAAAATAAAGAAATTTCTTACTTCGACAGTTACCTGTAAAGCAATATTTCAAAGGTAAAATCAAAAGCACCGATGGACGACAAGAGGGGAAGTAGAAATTCAGCAGCTGTCCTGACTGAGTTCATCTGAAACACCTTTGTGATATACGCAATGCAACTTACTAGTTGGCTGAACACTCTCGGTATATTGCAAACATTCCTTCCTTATATCCTGAAGGCCGATGTCTATATTTGTATACGCCATTACACCTGCGCCTTCTTCCTGGGACCCTGGTTCCCTCTTGATGGAAACACTCCCTGGGTTGGGAAGATCCATGGCACTGCTACAGACTGAAAAAAAATAACGCATTAGTAATATGCGTATTGACAATTGGTTTTCTCATGAATATTCTTATTTCTTTCATACATAATGTTTTTTTTATGTTAAATGAATATTATGGGGCACTGGAGTTCAATATTATCAAATTATCATTAACTGCACCAATCTAAGGAGCCACTTTTACCAATGAAACGACAGAAGAGCGACCGCCCAGTTATGGAATTGACAGAAACAATTCGCCATTACTTAAAGTTTATGAATTTGGTGCAAAATAAAACACATTTGTTTACGTCCATTATTGACATTGTGAGTAAAAGTGCGAGACAAAAAGGTTGTAATAATGAAATTGACGAAATGGAATCGGAATAATTCTTTGGCTGAGGGTAAAGATTATATAAACTTAATAATTGATTGGTATTGACGTGTGACAGCGGCCGTAAATCAACAATGAACAAACTCATGTACTCTCGTCCGTTAGGTTGGTGTTGGGTAATCGATGTGTTTTAGAGCGAATGCTTTAAAAAAAACTAGTCAATTCAGTTTCAGGCGATATATTCCTTCAATAAACAGGCACCAATTAAGAAGCTTGGATGTTATTTACACAGCGAGAACCGGCGTACGTATAAGGCGAAACGCGGCGGTTTATTCCAAAGTATTGAAGAAACGTCAATGGAAAAGTAGAAGTGTATGATTTTAGAAACTTTGCTATTAAATGTTAGTGAAATAATCTCAAATCGTATAAATTTAACTGAACTATGTGTATTTTATACGATATTACATTAGATAGGCAGAGCAACAATCACTGGGTGTCAAGAGAGATAAGGAAGCAAAGGAGAAAGGACTGAAGACCCCAAAACTTGACATATCCATAGACAAGAGATGAATAAAGAGAATAATCTCAAATTAATCCAAAAATTCAAAAATGGAGAATTCTAGTGACGCTCATTTAGGCAAATCTGTCAAATTTCCGTTATTTTGAGTTAAATTAGTTTAATGGGTGTTAGTTGAAGTTTGCCGGTTTTTTCAATAAAGAAAACGCTTAATTCTCAAGGGAATCTCAATTTTTTTTTAATTCAAAGTATTGACCATCGGATTCTATACATTTTGCCCATCTTTGAGGCAAATCATGGATAGCATTCCAAAAAAAAAATTCTCTTTCGATGCAAACCATTCGACGAGCCATTTTCCGACTTTTTCAAAATTGGCGAAGCGCTGCTCTGCGAGTGAGTGTCCCATCGATGCGAAAAGGTGATAGTCGGACGGGACAAGGTCTGGAGAGTACGGCGGGTGCGACAATATTTCCCAATTCAATGCTTTGAGAGTATTCTTCACTACTTTAGCTGTATGAGGCGGTGCGTTGTCATGTTGTAGGATAACTTTGCCATGTCTTCGGGCCCATTCCGGCCGTTTTTCAATCAACGCATGATTCAAATTGATAATTTGTTGTTGGTAGCGATCCGTATTCACCGTCTCACTAGGTTTTAATAACTCGAAGTACACCACACCACTCTGGTCCCACCAAATACAGAGCATTGTCTTACGGCCAAAGCGATTTGGCCTTGGAGTCGATGGGCCGGCCTCACTAGGTGAAAGCCATGATTTTTTCCGCTTCGGGTTCTCAAAATAAATCCATTTTTCGTCCCCCGTGACAATTCGATGCAGAAAAGATTTCCTTTCGAACCTTTGAAGCAGCATTTCACAAATGGTTTTTCGATTTTCTATTTGTCTCTCGTTCATTTGGTGTGGTACCCATTTTCCATACTTTTGGATCTTTCCCATGGCTTTTAAACGATGGCAAATTGCTCCTCGGGTCACATTAAGTGTTTGGGCCAATTGTTGTTACGATTGGGTTGGGTCTTTATCCAATAATGCCTGCAATTCCTCGTCTTCGAACTTTTTCGTTGCACCAGGATGTTCATTGTCTGTTAAATCAAAATCTCCACTTTTAAATTGACGAAACCATGTCTCACATGTTCTAATGACTGGAGCATGTTCGCCATAAGTTTATACCAGCAACCGATGAGTTTCAACTGCTTTTTTCTTTTGATGAAATAAGAAAAGCAACGAATGCCGCAAATGCGATTTACTTGGAAGGAAACTCGACATATTCACTGAGGTAACCAACTATGACACTATTATTTTGGCAGAATGTAACTTGTTTATTTTTGAAGGTTAATGTCTATGGAAAAATATGACATAGATGCCAAATTATACAAATGTATACATATCTCTAGCGACATCTATGAGTAAAACCGGCAAACTTCAACTAACACCTGTAAAACAGTGTGGCCGATTCAGATGTAAGCCACGAGAGGCATGGTCTGAATAAATTCTCAGTTTTGTTTTAATTCCGAAATTAATTTTTAATGTATAGGTATGTGTACAAATATAATAAAAATAATTGTTATAATAATGTTTCATTACCTTTTGTTTTGTTATGATAAAAAAATCAATAATGATATCCTCACAGGGATTTCCCGTGCTGAGGATTTCGTTTACAAAATATTAAATTGATGAAAAAAATAAAAATAATTGTTGGGTGAGGTGTTTTAAGTGCAGTTAAGTGGTTTCGGTGTAAGTCTCTATTTGGTGTTAATGTATATTCTATTTCAGATCTCCCTGTGTAACGTATCCAGTGGTGTATTTGATTTTGAAATTTATTACTGTTGTTTTGATTTTTGAAGGAGATTGGAATTTTGTTGTAGAGTTTAGTAACATAGTATGGGAAGTTTTTTTGGTCGAATGTTGTGTTTGTGGTTCCTTGTTGTATATGTTTTTGACTCTGAGATCTAGTGTTTCCAATATGTTTGATTGTTGTTATTTCCTGTTTTTGTTTTTTTTTAATGTTTTTTTTTGTTTTTTTGTATTTTTTGTTTGTTTTTATGAACGTAAAGTATTATTATTTTTTCAGTGTAATTGTTTTATTGACATAATGTTAAGTTTGTTAAAGATTTCATCAGTACTAGATCTTACAGGGACTTTAAGTATAATTTTCATGATGGCTTTTTTATGTTCTTATGAGTAAATTAAGAACATTATCATTATTACTGCCCGTTCCGATAATAATATATTCTAATAGTGATTGGCAGAGCCATGTTTATCTTAATCAAATCTTTTGTACTGAGGACATTCCTTCCTGACGTGGGTTTTGGAAACATATTTAGTTCCTTATAATACGAGCAATAGAACGAAGAACGAAACAGCCGGTTCCATTTCCACGGTGAACAACAATTTTCTCAATGTTTGAAACATCAAGTAGCAGATGTGGAACCTGTACAATGACAGAATATAAGCGGTCCGGAAACTTAAATGCGTTATAAAATAGGAATAAAGGATGTTTATATATTAGCCGATGTATGAATGTGAACGAAGCAAGGAGTGTGTGTCAAGATGGAGTTGTATGGTGGTCTATCCTCTCTGCCTTACCCTACGCCGAAAGGACATGATGGTTATTTAATCTGTTTTACCTACATTTGATTAATTCTATTTTTTAATATTGAATGTTCATTTTCTAATTTTTAATCCCCACCGGATTAATTTTGTCAATTGTTTTACTTCCAAAAGATTATGTCGTATATTCATTCTATTTATTCTCCGTGATTTACTTTAGTAATTAATTTTGTAGGAATTGTAATTACTGAATTAATCCACTGGCAACTCTTGTCAAGTGGCAATACTAACACGCGCATGCGTGTTAAGCAATGAACGAAATGCCTGAGCGAGAAAAATGAACTGACATTCGTTTCGTGTGACGTTGGCTTGCAGTTCATAACCACTACATATTAAAATCTCCCGCGGTTTACTCCTAATAAAACATTGTGCGACTAAAGTGAAATAAAGTTAAGCTGTTTTAAATAAGAATTCTATTAATTTAAATATCCGATCCCATCCTTTACACTGGCACTCCGATCCGTTGTACTGAAGATGACATATTATAAATTTAAATTTACCATATTAAATTGTTTTTATATTTATGAAAGTGAATTTTTCCTTAATTTGTTTAATCGTCTTCATTCCAGTTTGTACGTTTGTTTCTAAACGTCACACTAGTTAAACAATATACATGTATATATATTTATATATCTGTACAAATTGTAAATTATTTAAATGAAAAACCCATATTAATGAACCCCTATCTCTACTCCAACTCCAAATAATACCCGTACTCCTACTCCTACTCCTTATCCTGCCCATACTCCTACTTCTACTACTATTCCTACCCCTACCCCTACTCCTACTTCTACCCCTACTCCTACTCCTATTTAGTTCTGTGTGAGTCTTTTCTCGCCTAGCGGTTTGCTCCAAAATTTTGTATTGCCTGAATCAGGTTGCGTATGTGGTGATGCTCAGATTGATGCCCATATCGGCAACCCCTACCCATACCCCTACTCCTACACCTACTTCCATTCCCACCCCAACCCATACCCTACCCCTACCCCGACTCTTAGTCATTTTATTTCCATAAATGTATTTTGCATTATATTTTGCCTTAAAAGCATGAGGCTTATCTCACATACAGGACCCTAAGAGCTAACTGCTAAGTTCAAGGTGTGAGTAAAAAAAACAGCGCTGTATAAATTTTGAAAAATGGTCGTTTTCTATCAATTATTAAATTTTTAATGATTTGTTACCTTCTCCTAATTGCAATAAAAATATTATTTTTATGGCGCCGTGTACTTCGGAAAATCGCCGACTCATAAAAAAAAATTACGATTTTATTTTATAAAAATTAAAAAAAAAAAAATTATGATTTTATTTTAATCAATGCATTTAAAATATTCTGCTATCGATATAACCATTTCATACTTTCCCGGCAAGTACCTCGAAAAATGGGGTGGCTACCCAATAAATAAACACGAAGTCTTCAATAGATTACGTTTTCGGGTTGGTACTTTGGCAATACATTGACTAAAAGTCCAGGAAAATCAAAGGGAACTGGAAAACAGCGCCAAAAAGCGCGAACACTGCGTACGAATCTTGCGGTTAAAATTAGGACCAACGCAGAACTCGAACGGATTATAAATTTTCCTTACTAAATTGAAGGTGGTTGAAATTCTCGCCGCTAGAATCCTTGTTCCCTTTCTTCCATACAAAGTTTCCGCTAGTTTTCGGAGATTTATTTTAGATTACGAGTGCCGATCCGTGGATAACTTCAGTTGTTGAAACTTGATTTGACCCACTCTGAGCCTTACGTTCTTTGAACGTCAATAGGCCCACGGTGAATTTTCGCTTGGCGAGGGTTTAGGGTGGCCGGTTCGAACGAATCTGAGCCTTACTTTGTTGAAATTCGATAGAGTGACGGTGGTTTTTGGCGTATCAACAATTTCCGGGTCCCGTTTTGACTGCGATTCGACCTTATCGTGTTTGAAATGAAGGGAGTTTAATGTCAATTTTCGCCCGCAGGTATCTTGTCTGAATTTAAGGATTATCGTATTAGTGTATAAAATCTATATTTCGTAATGATCTGAATGTATATGCCAGTTTTCGTATTCGGTTCGTGACACTAATTACGTGTTCTTCCCACCGAAGTTTATTATCAATTATTACACCGTAGTATCTAATGGAATATACTCGTTCCAGTGAGTTGCATAGGAAATTTGAGAGATATCAAAAAGAATGTATTTTTATTAAATTATTGATTGAAAGGTGCCTTTGAATATTAAGACTAAATGTTAGATATTTCGTTTTAGTTTTAGTTTACCGTCAGTAGATTGTCATCCAACCAATGATTAATATGTTTCAATATTAGTTCCGCTCTATGAAATGTTTCTTCCCATGTCTTACTTTTTAGTACTAGTGAAGTATCATCGGCGAAAGTGATTATGTTGCCATCAATAATTGGTAATCTACATAAGAGTAACAGCTGCGAGGCCTGTTTCATACAAAACTTAATTTTGGATTTGAGGCCAAAAAGACCTAATGATTTGTTTTCATCAAAGTAATAGTAAATATGTAGTACGGATTACAAGTAATTTAATTATTTTTGTTTGACATTATGAAATACAGCCCATTAAACAATAATATATTTATAGGTTTTAAAGGTAGCTTTGATAAATATTTGGGGGCTAACGACGATACATTTTTTTTACTCCATCTGCTTTGAAAATATAATGAATTATTAAAAAAAATATATATATATATATTAAAATAAGCATTATGGTGAACTCTAAATTAAATTAAAAACGATAAATTTACGTTGGAACACAAATTTGCCTTACATCATTTAGAATATCAAAACGAAAAAAGGTTTTTTTATGTTTTTTTTTAAATTTATTTGTATTTAAGTAGGAAACGAGATAATTTTTAAAAAAATACACCCGCAAATAATTTTCTAATTTGCCTATAAAATTTGGAAAATTGATTTTATTTCATTGCATATGCTTCATAATTTTAAAAAAAATAATGAAATACTACTCGTCCGTGCTACATATTTACTAAACCTTCAATGAAAACAATGCACCATTCAGTTTGGATGGGTATTTTGGTCTCAAATCCAAAATTAAGATACCTGTGAAACAGGCAGCGCAGCCGTTCCTCATAAGTCATTAATGTAAATGAGAAAAAGTATGGAATCAAGTACACTGCCGTGTGGTACACCAACATTGATGTTGGTCGGTTAAGATGATTTATGTGATGGTAGCTTAACACACTGCTATCTGTCTGTTAGATATGATTTGAACCATTCAAAAGCCTTATTCTTTATTAATTTTTTTTGGAGATTAGCTAGACGGATTGGGCTAGAAACTGTATCAACTGTCTTAGCTAAATCCAGAAATATTGCCAAAATGTATTACCTTTGTCTAGGGCTTGTGTTATATGTGACGTTAATTCTAAAATAGCTGAATCTGTGTTAAGCTCTCCTCTGAAGCCATACTTGTTTGACGAGAGAAAGTTGTATTTTGTAAGATGGCCGATAAGTCTTTCTTTTAACTATTTTTCTATAATTTGTGATACCGATGATAATATGGAAATGGGTCTGTAGTTTGTTAAATTAGTTCTGGTCTTAAAAGATGGATGAACTAAAGCCAGTTTGAGTTTGTTTGGGAATACACCTTTATTAAGACTGAGGTTAATGATATACAGGGTGTATCGGCACGTACCCGACAAACTTTAACCAGCGATTCCTGAGCATATTTGGATTAAAAAATGTTATGGCCACTTTTCTGTCCGGTAACTTTTTTTAATAAAAAAATTACTATTCATATTTTCACCACACGTCACCACTGTTTTATCCTTTTTCAAAGTGTGAAAGGAACGTCGCAACTCAACACGCGTTACAAAGGCGAACACGTCAAGAATGCATGGGTGAATTAATTCTGCCAGATTGCTAAGGTATTTACATAATAATTATTAAATTTTATTTTATTTAAAACTTCGTAATTTTTTTAAAAACTCGACAAAAAATTACCACTATAATTTGAAAAAAATATTCTTAACCATACCTTATTTCGCAGCAGGCTCGTACACACCCTTTTTTATTCTGCATTTTGACATGGCCCGACTCACGAAGTTACCTATTTGATTCACACGATTTCGCCATGTCATCCATTCCCGACTTATAATTATATTATAACTCCTTTCATCGTTCAGTGGAAGATACTCTCGCCCTGGTGAAAGATCATATTTCAGAATTGAAACGTTGCGTGAAATGACTAGCCGTATTTGGTGACCAGATCTGAATAGCCAGGTACTTCCTCACCTTCCACTCCTTCCCTTAGCCATACAACTTACCCCAATTCAACATAATAATTGTGTAGGTACTCGTATATCGGATTTTGGTAGCTGTTATTGTGAGATACAAATATCGATATTAAAAATAATAATGCCATCAGAAGGCGAAACAGCTGTCACGCGTAATAATAATTAGAACTAGCAGAACTTGTTTATAAATAAACTGTTTTTTTACAGATTTAACAATAATACTGTTAAAAATAATAAATTTCTTAAAATTGAAATGGAATTCTACAAACTAAACTTAAATCAAATAAATTTATTGTGAAGGTTCGTAGTACTGTACTGTAATATTGTATTCAATAATACTTGGAAATATTTTAATAATTTTTACGTGTAATGGAATTAATTATTTTTTAAGTCAAATTAAAGCGATTAAAAACCACTCTGGCAACATGTTATTCGAGTTCGTTGAATAACGTTCTTTCGTATTGGCGGCCTTTTTAGCTCGTTCAGCGGCAGCATTTTTCTCATTTTAACTATTATTATTTAGCGTGTAGGAAAGAGCGAAGACGCTTTTCGACACACTTTTTTAATAACAGCTGTTTTTTTACACATACCATTGGACCCTTTCAGTAGACCGGCGTAAAGGGTAGAAATGCCTTTCACGCACAAAGTGCATTGATATGAATGACATTGTGAGAATTTTACCAAATAAATAATAAATGAAAATGCGGACATGTAGGTTATGATATATTTTTTATTGGATCATTTGTTCGAAATAACTGCCATTATTTTCAATGCAAGCGTGCAGTCTTGTTATATTTTGAATATTTAAGTTTGCAGGATTTACTTTCATTTCTGCAGCAGCCCCCATCACTCGTTCGAGCAGTTGCTCTCTTGAGGCGATTGGCTTAGCATACACTTTTTCCTTGAGAGCCCCCACACGTAGTAATCCAGGGGG